>JAQIWT010000231.1:0-26986 GCA_034696485.1 Isohypsibius dastychi | reverse complement strand
ACCAGGGAGACTTTTTGCTACTTTTTCCAACTATACTTTAGGAGTCCGATATGCGTTACGATGTAAAGTCCCCCCCCCCCCCCTTGGGGGGGGGGACAAAAAATAATTTGCTTACATCAATCTAAGATGCCATGCTTTCTTCTGTTTGAAGCTTCAAGGGGTATTGTAAATGGCCCCCACACTATCAGGTGACGTCACGACGCGCGGAGCTAGACAATTAGCGAGATGGCATTTTGGCTGACCAGTGGTCTTGCCTGTGCTTCAGCACCTGACTTAGCTAAGGCTAGTCTAGTTTCACTATGCTAATGGCGGTTCACCATATTAGATCAAGTTTGGTAGCAGACCAGAGCACCTGCTTGTTGACCCGCTTAACCATGTGCGCCTTTAATTTCAATTGAACACCTTTCACAGCACTTGACCAGCTGGAAATCAATTAAACCTGCTGCTACACCGTCCAATTTTGTTCCGGAAAGAACCGGGCAGTTCATTACACTGCTACAATACCACATAGCAGTACAATGTTGCGGATTGTGAGTCCTGAATGCAGCAAAATAATCTGCGCTCGTCATTAAATTCTCACATCTTTTTCAGATGTATAATACCGATCTATTGTTTAGACAGCTTCTGTTTATGATGGACTGCACGAATTGCGATCCAAAAATACCACCAGCTATGTGGAGAATGTGTTGAATTTATTGTTTTCTTGTGTGAATTTGCCGGCTTGCTGAATTCACATTCTTCGGCACGCGTTTCTGGTTTTATTGCCAGTGAATAGTGTTTAGTTGTCATTGTAATCAAGATAATAAATGTGTGCCGCAATTAGTGGAACGTAACCTTCGCATAATCATATATACTACAAAAAACAGCTTGTGCTTTGATGGCGGCTAATTTTGTGAACAGCCTTGCCGAATGGAGGTCGGTCAACATTATTTTCTATGCACTGTTGACGATATGCGTGAAAAAGAAAGTTCAATGAGTCTGAATGGCGTTCGCCGCTCGGATTTACCGGGTGAGTTTGAATAAATTAACACGGCATTTTTCACTTGAGATTATTTCCGCGTAAAACAAACATCAATAATAATTTCATTCGGCCGTAAAATCTGGCATGCTGAGAGCTAACTAGGTCAGATTATGTGATCGAGAATGCACTCGACATTTTATTGTTCTGTATCGAAACTGTTAAGATTATTAGCGCTTGATCAAATGCTTTAAAAAGTTGCGGAATGCGGTCTGAGTGGCTAGAGATTTTGATGAGAGCTTATTAATTTCTCATAAATTGCTGCGACGATTCTGTACGGCAAGACCCGTTTTGCCAATACTGAAGCATACAATCATGTCGGCATGAACGCATGATTACAGCTTGCTGCTTTTAAACTGCAGTATTTGCGACTAAGAACGAAATCGTTTAACCCGGGGGTAGAGGCCAGGTTAGCACGCAAACATAAATTAGGAACAATTCTAAAAACCTTGACACATTATAAAAAATATTACAATACAGCGGTTCGACATCGCTGCAGGTGCAAACGTTGTGTTCCCAGACTTGTGCAGAATCTTGCTCAGAATCCACGAATCCATGAATCCAAAACTTGTGCAGAATCCATGCTCTAGTTTAATTCCAACAAGCTCCTGAAGAATTTCGGCCATATATTTGGAACACCACCCGTTGCAGGGACGCTTTCCAGTGCAAATATTTCGGGTCGTTTTCGTTCTGACGTCTTTTTCGACACCACCATTAGGGCAGTATCCACAAAAATATTCTGTTTCTGTAGCAAACCACCGAACAAAAACTCCACTTCGATAACGCACCCAGTTTGAGAATTTTCTTCTTCTTTCAATTGCTGACCAATGGCTCGAGCGGAGGATGGTTTAGTTCAACACAGTGCACGTACACTATACTAGTCACAAAAATTCCGCAACTTTGCCGTGGCCAAACCGGAGTTCCAAGTTGACAAAAATGAAATGTTCCAGTGCCACGAACTATCCCTGATACACTACGGTACCTTTTATGTGATGTATTTAGGTAGCCTATAGTGCGTATTTGAAGGCGATGAGGTTTCGGAACAGACCCCATCGGGACTGACACTCTGACTCTACCTCCTACCTCTGAATGTTAGTTATCATGAGATGGTTGCTTTCCAGTTGGAAAAAATACTTTTGGTTAAAAAATTATTTCGGTTCTAATTCAGTTCAAGTACTTTATTCAAACCGGAGCCCATTCCGCCGACTCGAAGAGATTTTGCTACACGGAGTGATGTCTAGCCACCTACTGGTCTGCACGAGAACAAGGAGCCTCGTCAGATTGACCCGGCGGACTGCTGGGTGGCACGGCTTCCATTCCAAGGCCAGCCTTCTTGATTGATGAAATCATCTCAAACAAAGCTCTCAGTTTCTGAGCGAGCAAAAAGAAAGGAGGACATTTTGTTTTCTTCTGACCGCCATTCTGCGACTTCCACCCATTTTGTTGGCGATTTTAAGACTTCCGATTTGCTTGATTTTGAGAACCAAGATGTCAGCTCTCTTTGTGGAAACTAAAACCTACAAACCAGGAGACGTCCTCGTGAGGAGCCAGCCCTGGATATGCGCTGTTGACGTCTCCCATCGCCATTCCATCTGCGCATCATGCTTCCGGACTTCAACCAACAAGATGCAGGAAAAAGAAAGCCATCTGCCGCGAACCTGTTCCCTGTGCAAAACCGTGAGCTACTGCAGTGAGATGTGCCAGAAAGAACATTGGAAAAGCGGACATGGAAATGAATGCGCGTTTTTAGGACGTCTGTTGAACAGCCCTCATGGATGGAAGATATTCAGCGACCGAAAACTCATCTCGGCACAACAGTCGTTTTTGAATACCACCAAGCTCATGACGCTGAAAATCATCAATGCAGCTCTGCTGGAACTTCCGGAGCAAGAGTCTAATCTGAACGCTTTCTTGGAATTGGAGATTCCCTCGCTTTTTCAGAGTGAATTCATTGGAATGGAGGATTATTTTCCACCACAAGTAAGTACAACGAATCGGTTCGTTCTTAATTTCGCAAATTGGAAGTCCTGCCGGAAGTGGTCATGTGATTTGTTTTGTTATATAGGTTCCTGTTCTCGATGCAATGAAACTGGGAAATGACAAATTTGAGAGAAAAGAGTACAAGCAGATCATCCAAAATGCGTTTGATTTGGATCTACGCCAGTTCAACAAACTGACCGAGAAATGCGATCCAGCTGTGGTCTTTCAAAAAATACGCATCTATGGACAAATGATTTCCAGCGGACAGTGGAGTTTGAGCGGGGATTTGAGTGGAATTGGATTATATCTGGAAACTACAAAAATGACGCGAACATGCGATTCGAACGGATTTGTCGGTTTTGATGGAAAGGAACTGGTTGTACGAGCTGTTCAGACAGTTTCCGGATTAACTTCCCTGAAAGACATCAAAATTCGAGCGGATAATTCTATAGTATGTATTTCGTGATGGAAATAGGTTTTTGGGAAAGATCATTCAGCCTGTTTATGCTCATTTCCGGTTTTTGATTTCAGAACGGGTTCAAAATCCCTCTGAGCATCCACCAAGCCAAAGTCATCCGTCTCACTGGAAAACCATGCGAATCCCACCGCTGCTCGAAGGAAGTTGAAGCCGAACTGATACCATTGCGCTGCCACAATAAACATTGTTTCGCCCCGATTCCATCTGATAAGCGAGCCTCGGAACCATGTCCTCGATGTCGAGCCGTCCTGCCCGCTGTTTCCATCACGTCAGGACGAGCTAATATTCTCAAACATTACAAGAACGCATTGGCCATGGTCCAGCCAGTCAAGGGTGATCAGCTCATTTGTCGAATTACGGATGTCAAGTCATTGCTGGATGTTTCTCGACGCTTTTTGAACGACGAGTTTGTCCATCCGGTGAACACTCTTCACTTGTTGGCCGTTCACATGTTGGGACAATTCTACCATGGACAGTATATGTGGGGCCTGGGACAGGTCTTCATTCCGATGGTCCGAGAGATATATCCGGCCAACAGTCTGGGGTTGGCGCAGATGTTGTGGGCGGTGGGGATGCGAATATGCGGCAGTGATAGCGATGAAATGGACAAGAACGAGACGAAGGAGGCGATCATGTACCTTCAAGAGGCTGAGAATATCTGCAAAGTTTTGTTCGGAGAGGGCTACCCTGGGTTGGATGGTATTATTCAGGATAAGCTCATTGAACGTTTTGAGTTGAACGAGATTTTCAAGACGCGACCCATCGCTTCTTATCCCAAAAGTCCAATGATGAACACGATGCTACGGATGTCTTTGGATCTGTGCCGCGAGAGCCGATGAAGCTGTCGACTTCTCGGCTTGATAATAACCACTTTCCGAATTTAACTGTGTTTTTTATTGTATTCATGAATCATTGATAGATAGAACCTTTTTTGTTTCATTCCACCAGCTCTTGCAGTAGACAGTTGAACTGAATCGATTATTTTGTCTTGACTTTGTGTCACTTGATTGTATTTGGAAAGTATTGTAGTTGAAAACCATTATTTTTGAAAAACCACTTCAATGCCATTCTCGTCATTTCTGCGAATAAAAATTTCTTGGTTTAATTATTTCGAGTTCGTGACAATTTGAAAGGCGGGTCCTTCCGGCTTCAAGTTTTGGAATGCCGAATGCCGTTTCCAGCTTTCTTTTAAAAGTTGATCACATGGTCCATTTGCTAATTTAGATCGATTTGACTCGATATATCGGTTCTGTTGATAACAATCTTACCTTACAATTAAATCACCTCAACGATTTTGCTCGAAATGAACGAAACTTCCGAATCGATTTCCAGCCGTAGTCGATATCCGCTGACCCGGCTCCACAAATCTCATCAAGCTATACAACTGCATCACCTGCTTCATACAGTAATCAAATGTTCTCGCAGCGCGACCCATCCTTACAATTCTACCCAAGGAGCTGTTTTTTTGAGACGCGATGGTGAATAATTCCAACATTTGGAACGAGACTTCCAATTATTCCGATGTATCCACCCCTACGTGGTACTACGCCATGATCCCAATTTGTGCATGTGGAACAGTGAGCTATGTAATCTTAATCATCGTTCACTGCTTGCAAAATCGCTTGCTAACGGGCTCGGACGTTTTAGTACTCAACTTGTTCCTCTCCCAGTTACCGAATCTCGCCATTTCTCAACCAATCTGGAGCGACGATACACGTTATTACTTCCTGACCGGACAGATCTACTACGACTGCGATTTCTTTGCAGTGAGTGGATACACTCTGACATACGCTGCCAACTGGATATCTTTTCTTCTGGCGACAAACAGGTTCATTGCTACCCTGCTCCCGCATAGATACGATTATTGGTCATCAAGGAGAATGGTCATTATTCTCCTGGTGGCTGCTTGGATGATATCGTTGATATTAGCTTTGCTGCCTTATTTCCAGTTAGGATCGTCATATGGGGAAACCAAAGGAATGAGCGCCTGCACAATCAAATACGTTGATCGAAAAATCGCAGCATTAATCACTTCGTTCGGTTTTGGTATACCCTTGGTGGGGTTGGGGATAATTTATGCGGTTCTGTTTATCTGGCTAGCAGCACTCAAAAGGTCACCGAAATCTGTCGCTTTGATGAACAGTCAGGCCATGAAACGACGAATCCGATTGAGTAAGATCTTGGTGTGGTCATGCATTTGGTATGTTGGATGCTTCATGCCGGCTCCGGTGATATCCACTTTTAATTACTTTGGGAATGCTGAGGTAGTTGGGTGGCTGCGCACGCTATTCATGTTAGGGTTATGTGGTAATCCGGTGAGTTTGACATTTTTGACAAGCTCGATCGACGAATGTTATTGTGCTTTGACAGGTTATATTTTTGGGATTGAACCGAGATTACCAGCAAACACTGCAAAAGATGATGAGACATGTGTTTTGTGCGTCACAGAAAGTGGATGTTGCACGGTTGGTTACGTCGCCCGGAGCGTCATCGCAGTCATGATATGCGGTCAAGCGGATGGTTTGAATCACCGGGCGTAAAGAGGCTGTTGTAACATAAATCAATGCACTTAATCGGGTTCCACCATTTCTGCATGTCTCTGAATTTTTTCATTTTTTCATTTGTTCGAGTTGACATAAGACGAAAGATCCCCATTGGCTGACCTAGCGCTTATGAAGGTGCGTGTGCCTATACAGGTAGCTTTGTCAATTGTCAACTGCTTTGTCGTAGCTCATCAGATGCGCCGGTTTTCTCTGACAAGCAAAGTGCCCCTGACTGGGACGCTTTTAAAAATGAGCCGTTGGTCTTAGAACGTAGAACATGCATTGCAGAATAATATCAATCACTTTTCTAAGGCCGAAAAAAATCCCAGGCTAGATTATGAATTTTTGAAAAAGAGCCTTTTTCGGGGTTATTGGCACCATCGACGCGCAGGTGACGTCACTCAGGATGATTCTAGGCTTGATTTGTTACGTTGAGGAGAACTTAGCGTCACTCGTGCCAATAACCCCGAGAAAGTTGCCTTTTTAAAAATTCTTGTCTTAGCCTGGGATTTTTTTTGGCCTCAGAAAAGTGATTGATATTATTCTACAATGCATGTTCTACGTTCTAGGAACAATAGCTTATTTTTAAAAGCGTCCCAGTCAGAGGCACTTTGCTTGTGAGTGCGACCTTTTTTCGCTAGAAAGTCACTTCCAGGAATGTCCTCCCGATTGGTTGACCACTTGGATATGACCACTACGCTTAACACCATTGTTAAACTGCTATGTTTCGTCAGCTACCAATCGTCCAGTTCATTCAAGGTAGCGCGTAGAGACTTTTAACCCAAGACTTTTGTAACAACTCGAACCTTGTATTCTTGACACTTTTCAACGTCAGGATTCGAAACCTAGATGGGTGTTCTTCGGACAGAGATTGGGAAAACACTACTCCTGACTTCTTAAAGAATCTTTAAGGGCTTGATGCGAGACAGCCCTATTAAAATACGGTGGGGTGCAAAGGGGTCAACAATACGAGGTCAACTATACAACAATATATAATATTCGATAATGGATGCCGGGTCACGAGTTTGTTTTTGAACTCGGAGGCAATCAACCATATACCGTACACCGGGTAGAGTTTGGGAAGCAGCTGTGTAACAGCAAATCACGTGGGTGGGTCGGTTATTTACTAATCCTTCTACAGTATTTACATGCTCGGCGATGCACTTAGCGGCACATAGCATCAACGTAATTCAATGTGACGTATTGAAGCACGGTACTGTACTAGCATGCCCCTGCCCCAGCCGGCTTGTGCTGGAGTTGCCTCTGCTCAAAATGAAATCGTGCAAATGTACAGTTCACTCCAGCAACTACAAAAGTCGGATCAAACAGCTCGTTTTAGTTCCTCATATCACGACCCAGACTCCGACGTCGCGACATCTTTCAATGTCATGCCGTTCTGATAGATAAACTGATACCACCTCGAAAACTGTATCGTTGAAACCACGTTGAATGGATCTCAGCTTGAATTTTTCGACTCAGCCTAACATCACGGAATCATGGACACCACCGTGGTACTATGTTACAGTAATCATCTCCACCAGCGGAACTCTCGGCTTCATCCTACTCATAATCGTCCACTGTCTCTATCGCCGTTCTTTCACCGGTTCTGATATTCTTTTAGTGAATCTCTTCTTAGTGGAGTTGGTGATTCTTTCGATAACCCATCCAATCTGGGCGTCAGGAACGCGGGAATTTCAGGTCCATCATCTTGTTGATCTTGACTGCAACGCTTTAGCCATTATCCTCTACACTTACGCTTATTGCACGAACTGGCTGTCATTTCTTCTCGCAATGAATCGCTTCATTGCAATTCTTATGCCCATGAAGTACCTCTTTTGGTCGTCAAAGAAAGTTATCTTAGTTATGCTCAGCTTAGTCTGGATATTTTCATTAACAATCGCGCTGATTCCATACTTCAATCTGGGTTCTTCGTACGGGAGCACAAAGGGCGTTATCTTCTGCACGATCCTCTACAGGAGTCGAGAAAAGTCCATGCTGATCTTGGCATTTGGATACGGGATCCCACTGACAGCCCTAGGGATCCTCTACACAACAATGTTTGTTCGACTTAAATTACTTAAGCATTCATCAAATGCTGATCCTTTGAGCAAAGGTCGAACAATGGCTAGAAGGGTTAAGCTCAGCAGAATGCTGTTTATCTCATTTATCTGGTATGTAGTTTGTTTTATTCCCGCTCCTGTACTGGCGACGTTTAACTACTTCGGCAGTATCACTCTGGTGGCCTGGCTGCGCAATTTGTTCATCCTGGGGTACTGCGGAAATCCGGTGAGTAGCTCGAGTGTTTGTTCAGCATGCTTGCAGAGAACGATGAAATGGAATTGCTTTTGTTGGATGACAGGTGATCTTCCTAGGATTAAATCGAGACTATCAACAAACCACACTCCGCTTAATCAGGAAACTGGTTTGCCTAACCAATCGAGTATCATCAGTGAGTGTTGAGCCTGAACAAACCATACAAAGCAAGAATGCCGTGGAGAAGATTCAAACGGACAAACAAATCGTTCAACTATGAAAAACGGATTCGCACTAAACGTATCATAAATTTTATAATTTATTGAAAATCAAGTATTATCCCACATGATCTGAGCCCAGTGACTTTAAAGCTACAAAAACAGGATACTCTAATCTTTGGTTCATGCTTTAATTTCAACATATAACATGACAGTAACAACGGGAAAACACCACCAGTTTTTGTAATTCGGCTGCCTTGTCACATTTTCCGTTATTGCGTGACCATGACGAAACAAATTAGCGCTCTTTATCATAAGTATCAACTTTCTCAATGTAAGTAGCGACATCTGTCACTCCATCACAGATCATACCGGCACGCACTGGATGTTTCACGCAATCCTTCCTGTGAACACACACATGTTGTATGAATCAGTGCGGTATTACCAAATCGAAGGACACTAACCCGCATCTGATTGTTCCAAACTTATCACCATAGTCGTCTGACCAGTGCGCACACCGTTCTGAAAGTGGAAACTGCTGGGCTGCAGTGGATACAAGTGTCATTGGAACTTACTTAGACAACAAACAAAAACATATTTTCCGTTCGCGTGGCTCAGCCAGGCTAATGCTGGTGCGGATGATGTTCCATGTACGTGAAGGATAATGCTTAGAACCAGGCAAACATTCCACTTTGGTATGAGCATGTTATTCTGTAAAAAGTCTGAAAAAATGATGTCTTGAATGTGCTATCTGTTCATGGAATATAACTGCGAAGAACAGGTCTGCAGACTCACACGTTTGATGTCAGCAGTAAAAGACAGAAGTGACGATAAGAAGCTATATCAAGAAGGCAGAACATCATCACTCATGCGATCTGCATCTCCTATTAAACGTCAGGTGACCTTTAGACTTTGAGTCATCGTCTGGCTAGTTTATTAATGGCGTGAGAAAGCACTCAGGACAAACGAGTCACCTTCAGTCCAGCCTATCGTACAAATACCAATTGAGATGGCCAGTGAGAAAAGTCCCAAACAAGGACAATAGGGGTGTGTGGAGATTTGTAAAGCCATTTATGGCAAACTTGAAATGAGCTACCAAGCATCAATACGTGGTCAACTGTTCTGTTTCGCATTGCGACATCCTATGCAGTAGTTACCAGGTACTGTACCAGTACGTCTTTCGTTATTGAGGATGTCTCGAGAGCCTCACAGATCAAACTCACAACTCAGCCAGGTTTTCCTTGTCGGCTGGTCACCCCGACCGAAACGGACTCGGCCGATTGTAAAGTAGTTTCAATGAAAAAGCTGATACCCGTTACCCAGAGTGAAATCATATCATATGCTCCGGATCAGTTACGGTGATTCGAGTTTGTTAGGCACCCACGGAGTCGCTCCATTCGGCGGCCTTCAAAATGCGGTATCAGAATGCTCGATGTTTGTGGATGTTTGAGGATGTCGTTTCAAGTGCAAAGAAGCTGTGATATTTTAAATGCGACATATTTTAGGTATGAGGTAAAAGTTAGTGAACAGTTGCGACTAATCTGCTTTTGTGTTAGCAAGGCAAAACGCCAATTTGCTTCATTGAGACTAGATGGATGCCCCTGATCCATATCTTACCAGATCACCCAAGATTTCGATTTTATGGATTTGTCGCGTGGCACCGGCAAAAACCAGGTCGCAGCAAATAGTGCACTCCGAAAAGTTCTGACGTGATCTTCGTTTCGGAATAGCTTGGATGTTAAACTGTTGAACCACAGTACACACGGCTCTTGTCCAGGACGAACCAGTAAGCATTACGGTAATGTAGTTACCCACGGCTGCTTATGTTAAGACAAGCAGATTTTCGCTGATGTGCATTATGGTATTTTCCGATTCTTACTCCTATTGAAATATTGTTTTCGATGATTTATTGACGTTTTGCAATGACACGGTAATGGCAAGATTTGATCTCGTGATGATCTAGATATTGGTAATCGTTCCGAAAGATCAACGTCCCTGCCAAAGTGCGAGTGATATTCCACGTGAATAACCGCGAAATAATTTAAAGCAGCCACCAGGTAGTGGACTGCAATTCGGTGATTCGATTGTAATCGATCGATATTTCGACCGATAATTTTGACAATTCACATCTTATTAACCGAATAAAGTTGATCAAGCCGTGTTTTGATGCATATTTAGAAAAATCCCTGATCAAGCTCCTCTTGTTTCATTGACTGCATCACGATATCCATTATGACAGTCAGGGCTTTCGTCCAACTGGACTTGACTAAAGGTGTGAACTCTGCTCCCATCGTGGCTTCCATAAGGGCCATTATAGTTCGTTGCAGTGCCTGAAACAAGATTTGTTTCCACAATATGGCAAGCAGGAACAACTAAAATACGGCACTCCAGTTCTCATCCAATTCAAATGATATACTTACTTCAAAATTGTCCGGCTTGATGTTGCGCTTCACGTGGTTTTTTCCCGTTTTTTGAAGAACGGCAACAGTTTTCCCTAGAGATCATCTCCTGGTTAGTTATTTTGACTCTAATTCACCAGAAACCTTACCTGCATCCTTCAAGTTTTCTGCCAAGAGTTAACAAAGTAACATGTTTATAACGGCCATCTATAGTATAAATGATGCGAAAAACTCACCAATCACGCCGGATATCGCTCTGAAAAAGTAAATCGTCCGATCTATGGAAATACTTCGGGACTGAACAATCTTCCGCTCGGGCTTACCGAACCACTGTGAGTCCATGTGATCTCAGCCTTGGATGACCCTTCAAGTGCGTGGGATGAACATCTTTGAGAGCCTTGAACATACCGGTGAATTCAGGATTCTGCCTGAAATACCTGTAACACAATATCAAGTATAATGACCCTGCCTCGTATTATAAAATACTTGTCAGCAACACGGTGGTTATGATCAGTGACTACAAGCAGTTGCTACAAGCATGACTACCTTCAACTACACAAGGTGGACGAGCAACCAGTTGGGATATTGCTAAAGGTTCTAATTTCAAGTAATTTCAGGCTCAAAGAAATTCCAGAGGGTCACTGTTTTCATGCTTTGCGTTATCAGATTTCTTTGCACATATTCTTCAATCAAAGCGTCGTTCAACTATTCATTCAATGCTGAAGGTTTCCGAAGCTAATTTTTTGCGGTATCACGTTGCGGTATCACGTTGCGGTATCACGAGTGAAGTTGACTGAAACAGTAACCGCATCGATCTAAAAACCGCGGTCACTTTTCCTACTTCTTGAACTTGATACCGGTCAGCGCAGCTTTTTCATCTGACGGTGTAACATGCTGTACACCACCAGAATGAATAGGTCACAGCTTTGGTTTTACACCAATTTACCAAAGCGTGACCTCTCCCAAAAAGCGATTGTTCATTAGAAATGGATGGCTGAAACATCAGTGTTAATCCAACAACACAAAAGACTTACAGATCAAACAGCTCGACTCCCAGATTATCCTCTCCCATCTTGCATGCATCTTTCCAAGTCTTCTGCACAATTAGTCGTTGTCTGGTGGTCAGGCCGGTTTTGGGGTCAGCCTTGTCGAGGTCTTTGCTTTTGCCTTCGGTGATTTCTTCCCATGTGAAGTTCATTTATATTCAACCCGTTCAGATCTAAACTAAACTGGTTAAACTTGGAGACGAGCACGGTATATCTCAATGAGAAAAGTTCATCGAGAAAAATCGACCTCATTGATCATGCGTTAGGCAGACGTCTGGTGACTCAACCTGGAACTAGCGAGAATTGTTTGTTTCCGAATGTCAAGGAATACCGATGAAAGATGTATTGAGCTGCATCTCATCAGTTATCGTGGTGTCGTCTAGAATCTTATCAGCTGTTTTCGGAGATATTCTGCCAAAGGCTTTATAGATTTCTTAACTTGGATCAGCTGAGAAAAAATCAAACCACAAAGGCGGAAACATTCGAAACTCTTCTCCGCTCTCACAGCCTTGACTCACCCGTGGTCAAGTTCAACACACTAAAAAAATCACGCTTTGCTGACAACAGAGCACTGAGCGATGGGTTCTTGGCTTGTTCAACTATTTTTCAGCCAAGAGGCGCCCTACCAAAATGAATGCTGAATCTAGTATCCAACCAAAGCACTGGCCAAGCCCAGCATGAAAGAAGCAAATGAACAGATATAATGATAGACTCAGCACCTTACTTGTATTGTGACGGCCTTGCAAATCAGTTCGAGCACTGTTTTCAAACCGGACAGCCTGACCGTGACCGCTAGTATCAGAATCGGATATGCTAACGGACCTTATCGCAGAATCCAACTGTAGATGAGCACTTTTTCACATGATATCGACGAGAAATTAATTAAAACTAAGAGCGTCGCCGCAAACTGTGTGATAGTTCAGACTTGTTTTAAGCACTTGTGGAAAAAGTGCTTAAACGAGCGTGCACTTTGTTTTCAGTGAACTTGTAGCATCACTAATTTATGGATCTCGAATCGTCAAGAAGAAATTCTCGCACTTTTTATTTCTGCTGAAGTGGTACAACGATAATTTCTGATTAAGAGCTATATTCTGTGAGTACGTTAATACGGATCTCAATGCAATTCGATTCTGAACCAATTTTCTGGAAACCATTTGACGCAGCCACTATGCATGTGGATTATTCAACTGTACCTGAATGACACTCAGCTACTAAGTACCATCATGTCAATGAATTACTCCCATTTCTATTTGGTTAGTCTCTTGTTAAAGATGTTGTTCAACTGGAAAAAAACTCTTGTTTGAAATGTTAAGCTACTCAAGAGGATGATAGTTGTTTCCCTAACTTCCAAAGCAAGTTATCATGTACACCCACTAAATGCAGAAGCAGGAGTGCGGTAGTGTTCCATTCTGTTTTATGCCAACGCCAATAGATTCCGTAGTCAACTCCTTGTGGCCTTGAGGTTTTGTAATTCACTTTACGTAGCCTTGACCTTTCGAAGTAAAAAGCTCCTCTTATGGAAACTTTCCATATACACAATCATTTGTAGCTAGCAGTTTCGTAGTGAAAGATTCATAGCACATGCAGAGGATTGATGGACAAAAGTTTGCTCGTGAAACAACTCGTGTTCAAGAATTTTAGTATTTCAAGCAAAATTCTGATCCACAAAGTAAGGGAGAAACTACAATAGGCCTCATGATGGCAAAGGATCATGACCAGGAAACCTTAAACCACGAAACTTCTTGCCTACGAAATTTAATTCCATGAAAATTCCATTCTATCCCATTCCTCAACCGACAGCGAATGCTTTTTGACAATGAAGATTTTTCGCAGTGATAAATGATATCGAATAAAGTCTGAGCCAAAGTCGCAGAAATTTTGCTGCTGATTCCATGCGAGAGCTTCGAGTTCAGTTATCAGAACAGGTCGATTCCTAATTCTCACTCCATATGCTGTTGGAAGTGGCCATCGTTGTTCGGTAATGCCAGAGAGTATCACATGACAATTTCGACAAGTCGTCTGTTTTGCCCAATGTTTATTGCTTTGTGTTTACTGTATATCATTACAGATACTTAGCAACCACGGATAACCGTATGTAAAAGAAGGAATCTAAACAAAGGCTTCTCTCTTCTCAAGGTCAATAACATTTTGTGTCCCATCGCGTCTGCATGGGCAGCTAAGTCGTGTCCTACTCTTTTCTGCAAATATACTTGGCATGTCAGACACTCCATCGGATGGATCGCCTCAAAAACCACCCATGTCTTTCGAAGAAGCTCCTGTTGTTGGAATTACGCCCACTATTTCAACGGCTAAATTGATGAAGGCACAGTCCAAAACGTCAACAAAGATGACCAATGCACAACTGGTTCCGAAGGGGCCACGCAGAGGCAGCTTCCTCGACACCCCACCTGTTCTCCTTACAGACAAAGCTGCAACAAATGAAGCCAAGGAGAAACACCGTGGCAGGAGAGCTTCTGTCAAACAAACGACACAGGTTTTGAAAGTTGCATCAGCGAAGCAAAAGGAGAAGGATAATCTCAACGAACTCAAAAGAGAAGTCACAATGGTCTGTTCTGGTCTGTAACCAAATCGACGACGCCAAAACGATTGTTTTGCCAGGACGAACACATGATGACTGTGGAGCAACTGTGTCACCATCTTGAAGTCAACGTTGATTTTGTAAGTTGCAATGTTTTTGTGTGTCTTTAGTAAAGACGATTAACAAAATCCCGGCGTCGAGTGCGGTCAAATGCGCTACCCAAGTCGGATGCTATTTTCGATGCCTGTACTCTTGAAACCCAGTTAAGACAAATGGAGAGGCAACAAAACTCTAGGGCAGCAAAGACGTTTTTCATGCAATCTTTGAGTTTACACCCATTCCCGATTGTTTTAACCCCATGTGGCGGGCGAAGGAGAGGTTTTTGTGAAGGAATCATCAGATCTGATTTGGTTTGATATTCTGAAAGACACCCCGACGTTATACACCACGCCCTCCCATTGATACCTATGTTGTTACAAGGTTTTCACAACTTCAAGCCCCCAGCCATCCCCCCCCCCACTCTTCGCCTTGTCTGCCTCGCTACGAAATCTCACTGATATTGCCCATTGCGCTACTGCTACTAATCCTATTGTTATGATATGATATAATCTATTGATCCATATCTCTCAACAATTTTTGGCTAGTATCTTTCAATCAAACTTTTTCGTGATGTTTTGTGATGCATGCCCTTTCATTAAAAAAAGTCATATTTCATAACAATTTGCCATAATATAGGTGGACAAGTCATCCGAGACCTCAGGCTCGGATGATAATATCTGAACCCCAGGGCTCAGATCTTAAAACATCCGAAAAAGATTTCACTGGAATATTTCAGGTACTGGGCGTATTAGAAGTCTGACTTTGAGTTACCCAGAAAACTTGTGTCAGAACCGGTCTCAATGAGCTTGTTGCAGTTGCACTGCGTAACGCCAGCGGCGTGACGTCACGAAAGTTTTTGCTTGTGTCTTATATTGAACCGGGAACATCAAGATAGATAGTCCACATTGTAATTTATGACATTCATTTTATCAGTCAACGTCAGTCAAGAGATTGCTGGCTTCTACGTCTCCGCCAAAATTGAGTTAATACCCCTCGAATAAAATAGCGTGGAAGTCTACGAGGGGATGTTAACTTAATTTTGGAGCACACGTAGCTCGCCAAATATAGAAACTGTGCAGCCTTTCTTACATTGTGCTGTCGAAAACAGAAGAAAGTAAATAGCAAAACCTTGTCAAGTTAATAAGCGAAACCTTGCGGTTGAACTCCGCCAATTTTTCGCTGTCTGCATCGCCCTGTCAGTATCGTAGTCCGCGTGAGCAGTCCAACTGAGCTAATAACTCGAACCGTTATCGGACGGGATTTGCTTGCTTTCAATACCATATCAGTAACCCATGAGGAATGTGGGGCCTGAAATGTCAAACTCACAGTGTAGTGGTCATGTCGTTTTCTACAGGGTCTGACGGATCAAGCAGTGACCCACAGACTGATTCGAGATGGCCCAAATTGCCTCCCACCTAAGAAAGAAACTCCTTGGTGGATCAAGTACTTCAAAGAACTAACAGGCGGGTTTGCGGGATTGTTATGGGCTGGTGGCATCGCCGCGCTTGTCGCATACTTCGTGCAAAGCAGTGTGCAACCTAATATTCCTATGGACAATGTAAGCTAGAACACAGTTAACCAGAGCTACTGAGGTGATGATCTGAGAAAGATACTTTAGCTATACCTCGGAATAGTGCTCATTGTGGTCGTATTTCTCACTGGAACATTTTCTTACAAACAACAAGCCAACTCAGACAGCATCATGAAATCATTTCAAAAAATGCAGCCTCAGTTCGCTGCAGGTAAGTTCTAACCTGGCTTATTATTAGCGTTGATGGAACTCTATACGAGACTGATGCCTCAAAGTTTACAGTCATACGAAATGGTGTGAAAGGACCGGTCATGGCAAGCGAGCTGGTGGTTGGTGACATTGTGGAAATCAAGCTGGGTGACAGGATACCAGCTGATCTTCGCATAATAGAAACTCGTGGTCTGAAGGTAACCTTAGCATACCCAGTCCATAGTCTTTTGCGAAATTCAAATTTTGGAAAATTTCAATTCAAGGTGGACAACGCTTCGCTAACAGGAGAATCTCAGCCGCTGCCAAGAACTGTCGAAGGAACACATGAGAATCCACTGGAGTCAAAAAATTTAGCGTTCTTTTCGACGTTTGCCGTTGAAGGCAGCGCAGTCGGTATTGTGGTTAAAACAGGAGGAAACACCATGATGGGTCGCATTGCGCAACTAGCATCTTCTGTTGAGAATGACCAAACGCCGTGAGAAAGTCAACCATGTGAAATCTCTCACCCCTAGAGCCTCTTCTTGTAGTTTGGCTAAAGAAATGAATCGTTTTGTGCATATCATGACTGCGTTCGCCTTTTCGATGGGTTTTCTTATTTTCGGCATCTCACTGATTCAACACAAGGATGCGCTGACATCGGTTATCATCCTTATTGGTATCATCGTTGCCAATGTACCCGAGGGAGTTCTTCCAGCAACAACTGTAAATTCTCCAGTGGGTTGATTTTGCTCAATTGTCTGACCGACGTCCGCCCACAGGTACAACTAACACTGACGGCTCGGAGAATGGCATCGATGAACTGCCTGGTTAAAACCCTGGCAGCCGTGGAGACTCTGGGTTCAACGTCCGTCATTTGCTCCGACAAAACTGGAACGCTTACCCAGAACCGAATGACGGTCTCACATATGTGGGTCAATGACACTGTTATAGACTCAGACACAACGGAAGATCAAAGCAGTAAGAAACTTTTTCATTCCTTGTCAGCCTAAATTGAAATTATGAAGCACGCACCCACGAAGTTTCAATTTGCAGAAATCAAGCTAGACATGTCGTCACCCACCGTCAAAGCACTTGTTCGGTGTGCGACACTTTGTAATCGAGCGATCTTCAAACCAGATCAGGACAATATCACCATGATGAAAAGAGAAACAATTGGGGATGCCTCCGAATCCGCTTTACTCAAGTTTACAGAGGTCAACATAGGAAGTACGGTGGAGCGCCGGGCAAGAAATAACAAAGTTGCCGAGATCCCTTTCAATTCGACAAACAAGTATCAAGTAAGATGCATTCTGGAGGGGTCTTTGTATGAAGCTACATTGTACACTTTGAAAACTTGAAATTTGCAGCTTTCGGTTCATGAAGCTGAGGACCTTGGAGGTTCATGCTTACTGGTCATGAAAGGAGCTCCGGAAAGGATAATCGACCGTTGCACAAATATAGAGATTAATGGGAACATTGTTCAGCTGTCTCCAGAGATGGTCAGAAAATTTAACGAAGCTTACGAAGCGCTGGGGGGCTTAGGGGAGCGAGTTCTGGGTTTGTTGGCGGCAACACATTTCGACCATAACTAACGTTACATTTGACTCAGGTTTTGCGGAGTTGAAGCTCCCTTCTGACAGATTTCCGAAAGACTTCCAGTTCAATACAGAAGAACTGAACTTTCCAACTACTGAGCTGACATTCCTTGGACTGATATCATTAATTGATCCGCCTCGCGCAGCTGTACCGGCCGCCGTCAGAACTTGCCAAGAAGCAGGTACGTGCAAATGTACCAAAAGATGATCTTTTTACGACGGGATTATTCGGAATTAAAATACGTATAACATTGTGAAAATAGCTTACTTCCCAAATGAGAAGCGCGCTGTTCGTTACGAATCGACTTTGGAAATACTTCCCATGTAGATTTTTTCAGGAAAAAACGGTTTTGGGATAGCCGTTTTTATCGAAGGGGGGGGGGGGGGGACAATACATCAGCGTGCTTATTCCGGGTATTCAAGCGCACTGAAAATTGTTGAGTTGATCACCGTCAAGCACCAGTCGGGAAACAAAACAGTCTTCTCAATCTATTAAAGCAGGCCACCACGAATGTGGTCCTGATCCACCCCAAGTGAACCAGTCATGCATTTGTAGCGCTCTATTTAAATGCTGCCTACTGTTTCTCATTTCTAAGTGAGGAACCACTGGTTCAGCGAAGATGCTCAATCTTTGATCGGTGGTACTGCAGTGCCCCAACCAGACCGAGCAAAAATGACATTAGGGTGAAAACCTAACGGTGTGGCACACAAGGGGTAGCTTACACAGCCGGGTCTAGTTTTCGAGGTAATGCGGGGCACTGCAGTATGCTCTTCGTTCTTTTACTCGAAAAATCCACTTAGCTACTGAATTTTACTAGAACTTTTACTGGAACTTCGGTGGGGTGCTCCATCTGTCAGACTGCCCCGCCACCTGTCAACCATTATTCACAATTTATTTGCAGGTGTCCGTGTTATCATGGTCACTGGCGATCATCCAATCACTGCCAAGGCCATCGCGCGAACGGTCGGCATCATTCGCGAGGATAGCGAAACAATCGAAGACATTGCTAAAAGGAAGCAGTGTCCTATAGAGCAGATTGATCCGACTAGTGCGCGTGCAGCGGTAGTTACCGGTGCAATGTTAAAGGAGATGGACGACGAAGATCTGGATACCGTCCTCCGGATTCACCCTGAACTAGTCTTTGCAAGAACGTCACCTCAACAGAAATTGATTATCGTGGAAGGTGTGCAACGGAGTGGTGCAATCGTCGCTGTTACTGGTGACGGTGTCAACGATTCACCCGCTTTGCGCAAGGCTGATATAGGTCAGTTACATTCCCACCCTTTGCCAGGATTAGTGAAACATGACATGCCGGCTTGCAGGCATTGCTATGGGTATATCTGGAAGTGACGTTAGTAAAGATGCAGCCAAGATGATTCTCTTAGATGACAATTTTGCGTCGGTGGTTGTTGGTATCGAAGAAGGCCGTCTCATCTTTGATAATCTTCGGAAGACTATAGTGTACATGATCACATCGAACATTCCTGAAATATTTCCCTTTGTGTTGGCTATTATTACGTCGACACCACAGGCCATTGGTACAGCCACGATTCTTTACATAGATCTTGGGACCGATATCGTGAGTAGCTCAAGGCTCTCTTGGTCGAATTCAAATAGCTTTTTTGATTTGCACGTCATTTTTGGCAGATTCCAGCCATAGCTTTGGCACACGAACGCTCGGAAACGGATATCATGAATCGACCGCCAAGAAACCCCAAACTTGATCGCATCATCAATTCCAGAATGATTGGCATTGCATACTTCCAAATTGGAGCAATACAGAACACGATCGCATACATCACGTACTTTGTGATTATGGCGGAAAACGGGTTTTTCCCTTCCCTGATATTCGGCAAGATAATGGAAGACAAGAAATGGGATGATCCGAATGCGCACGATGTTGAGGACTCGTATGGTCAAGAATGGGTAAAACGTCAAGCGGGCGCGTGTTCAACAACTTCTGAAATGTTCCGTTTCAGAACTATCATCAACGCCATGAGCTGCTCTTGACTGTGCAGGGCGCGTTTTTCATGACGGTGATGGTCACGCAGTGGATCAATGTTATAAACTGCAAGTGTCGTAAAATGTCGATATTCCAGAAAGGAATGAGGTAAATAACCAGCATTTCGCGCCAGTTCGTATTTGATTTACTACCTGGCTGATTCTGCAGAAACTGGCAGATCAACTATGCTATAGTTATTGAAACGCTCATTGCCGTCGTGATACTATACACGCCAGGTCTCAATGAGGCGCTCCAGGTCAGGCCAGTGAGGTAAGAATTATAGTCCTTGTCAAATAATCGCGATGCACAATTAAGAGCATGTCGTTCAGAGCAAACTGGTGGACCATTGGCATAATATGTAATGTGTACATGTTCGGATACGATGAATTCAGAAGATGGTGTATCAGACGGTGGCCTACTGGCTTTTTTTTTAGAGAAACATACTATTGATCTGAGCTGTTGTTTGTTTAATCCTTTTATTGTTTTAATTCGACTTGTGCTTGTTTGGCGAAATGAACCACGCCGGTTGCTCGATAGATTAATGGACTCGAGGATTTCTGTTGATGACCTGTTTTCACGTCGAATATCACAAACGATGTTTTTCTGAAATCTGCACGCTTATTTTTCAAATCTGATTGATTCGACATCGGTATGGTTCTTCTTCGATTGAAAGGAATCACCAGGGGGGGGGGGGGTATGGTTTCGTGCCGGCAGATAACCGTAAAAACATAACAGTTCCAGACAAATGAGATGTACAAACAAAATCTTTCTTTCGTTTGTCCCCGTGGAAAACAGCGCTCATTCTCAGCATATTGGGCAAGTGACAAGGAAGACACGTGGAGTCACGCAAATATCAGCACACTGTTTGACATTTTGCAATATAATGAGCACGGACCAGGAAGACAGACTCAATAACTATTTTCAAAATTATCTTGATTACACATCCGGATATTTGCAGAAATGTCAGGGTCCCTAAGGCCTAAACGTCTATATATTGGCTCCGCACGGCTTATCCATAACTCTTTTCCGTCTTCAAAAATGAACCATTCTCGCTTTCTTCGGAATACCACAGAATTCGATTCATCATGGCCAGTCTGGTATTGTGTGTCTTTGTGCGTTGACGTCTTCGGTGGTCTGGGATACATTCTGGTACTCATCGCTCACTGCTCCCAAAATCGCTTTCTTTCCGGCTCTGGACTTCTGCTACTATGCCTTTTCTTTACTGAATTCACTCTCCCTGGAATATTCCATCCAACTTGGGCTTACGCGACGAACCGCTACAAGGCCGGCCATCCACCCAACATTGAGTGTGGAGGGTTCAATCTGGCCATGTACATGTGCATATACGCCGCCAACTGGACATCTCTTTGTCTCGCTTTTAACCGCTTGATCGCTCTCGTTATGCCTCACCGGTATCGCTTCTGGTCCTCCAAACCAGTTGTTTGTACCATGCTTGCCGTTTCGTGGACAGTGTCTGTCATCTCTCTTCTTCCATATTTTAAGATCGGGTCACGGTACAGTGGACTGGAAGGTCTATACTTCTGCAACACAATTTATTTGAGCCGGGTTGTTGCCGCCATTGTTATGGCATTTGGACACGGAATTCCACTCGCCATAATCTTTCTGGTTTATTTTTGGCTCTTTATTAAGATATCTCTGTTGAAAAAACAAAGACGGTCTAAGGGGAATACGGTGCGACAGAGTGAGCTGTTCAAACGCCGGCTGGGCATTACTCAAATGTTGGCCGGAGCGTCCTGTTGGTATGCCATCTGTTTTGTTCCGGCAGTTATTTTGTCAAGTTACAACTTTTTGAACAATTTCTACTTGATGGCGTGGATGCGCAACGTGTATTTCTTCGGATTTGCCGCGAATCCGGTGAGAATCCCAGAGCGTGACCTTTCCTTTTGGATGGAATATAATGGTACCGTTTGACTTTTAGATGATCTGTTTCCTGTTGAACACTGAGTACAGGAAGCAGCTGGGGAAAATTGCACGCAGTTTCCGTAGAATGATCTTAGCTGGACGCGTGATGCCAGTTGCTGTTGTGGAACGGAACATACCGATCATCATGCGATTCAATGTCGACGACAAAGTCAGAAGTCAGTCAGCCGTGAAGCACGCTGAAACGTGATGCCGGATATCACATTTTCTCATTTATTAATAATCATCATGAAAACGGTAATGTATCTCGCTTAATTTTTGGACTCATCGGTTGAACTTTGGAGCCTACGTAAACTCTTACCATGGTCGTCACACTATGTTCCGTAACGACTTCTTTATTTTGTGAAGTTGTAGCAGAATGAGTCCGGTTGACTTGCAGACTTGCTGTTTGCTCGAATAAATCAAACCTGTGTCACTGTGTCATGGCGGCACTGTGTCTGCTTTGCCAGCACCTGGGAAGCTCATCTTTTTTTCACTGAGAAGCA
Source organism: Isohypsibius dastychi (assembly GCA_034696485.1). Taxonomy (NCBI): domain Eukaryota; kingdom Metazoa; phylum Tardigrada; class Eutardigrada; order Parachela; family Isohypsibiidae; genus Isohypsibius; species Isohypsibius dastychi. The sequence goes on along the minus strand of JAQIWT010000231.1, from coordinate 4,669 downwards.
GCTAACAGAGCGCTACGCAGAACATGTTGACGCATCAGGTCAAAATTGACACCTAACTGGCTATCTATATAATGTACTATTTAGTATCAATGAACCACATTATAAAAAGTGTATAATGGCCACAGAAAAACTCGGTCCCCCCGTTTTCGAACGATCCAGGTCCACTGTGGGAATATTGTGCATAACTTCCAGCTGGCTACAAAGATGCAACAATGTCCGTATTTTCATGGTCTGCTATGTGTTACTCTACATCTTTTATGGTACTAACTTCGAAGCTTAATCTAAATCAACAAATCTGATTTTGCCACAACGCTGCCGTTTTGGTTCTTCCAGGAATGTCACTGTCATATACATCTTCCATGATACCAAGCATCGAAAAACGGTTTGGATTCTCAAGCCGGACAGTTGGAATTTTCCTTGCCATGAACGATGTTTCTCATGTCCTGGTCGCTTTATTGACAGGTTTGTATCGCATCAGCGGTCCAGTGACCTTCAGTTTTGTTTATCATGTTCGGTTGTTGGAATTGCCTGTTTTTGTTCTGTAATTTATCGAAGGTGTGCTGTTATGATCATTCACTAACTTCTTACAGCTCACTTTGGCGGGAACAGTCATCGTCCGCGCTGGATCAGCTGGGGATGTCTACTAATCGGGACTTCTCTGTTGCTTCATGCATCACCAGAAATTATATTTCCAATGTCTAGCTCGATAGAATTGAGTACCAACGAGACATCAAATAATGATGGGTGTTTACCGTTGAACCAAGGAGAACAACGTCTGGCTGATAAGGCAATGGGATGTGAACAACAGCCGAGCAACCTGGGACCATTAGTAGTACTGGGAATCGCTCAGTTTCTGATTGGTATCGGATCAACGGCTCTACTGGTACGCATCCCATCATGCATCTAAGACATTTGATCAAAACCCGTTATAAAAGAGAATAGCTACTCTATTCTTGACCTTTAGCGAGCCGTTTTTGTTTTCTAGTTGACCAACTTTTATCAGACTGTGTCGATGTAGGTGCTCGGACTGCCGTTCCTGGATGACAACACAAAACTGAAGAACGCTCCCGTATATTTTGGTGCGTGTCTGAACTCCGCCTGGCCGATCCATCTCTTGTTACACAGATCCTAAGGAATCCTCGTTTAGGTTTGTCATTTTCTTCTCGAATTCTCGGGCCAGTGCTTGGTTCCGCACTAGGTTCTTTGTGCAACAGCATTTATTTGGACCACTCTGGTAGATTGATCTTTGCCCATCGACTAAGATCTACTCGCACCTTCACACTTTAATGTTTATTCACAGTTCCTTCATTTGATCAAAAAGACCCGCGATGGATCTCCACATGGTATTTGGGCTACCTGATTACCGGATCTGGCTTGTGCATATTTGCACTAGCTATGAGCGTAAGACTAGCCAACATGTTAACAAATCAACTGAGCTGAGGCAGCGCTATTGGCAGTGTTTTCCATCCGCTTTCCCACGATCAACGACTGACATTGTAAACGAGAATCCATCAAGTTCATTGGACGAAAAAGAACCTAACCACGTGATCACATGGAAAGGTGAGTCTGCTCACTGCATAACTGGCCTTGGAATGAAGATGGTTTCCAGATCTGCCCCGAAATTTAACACGGCTTCTTCTGAATTTCACTTTTATGTGCCGAGTTTTTGGGAATGTTTTGGACGGCAATGTCGTTGCAGGTAAATATATCTTTGTCTCTATGACGTTTTAAATATGCTGCAACAGTTTTGCATTCAACAAAGTTCTCTGTTCCGTTGTAGGTTACATGGGCTTTCTTCCAAAATTTCTAGGCCAACAATATCGGATATCAGCATCCACAGCAGCACTTGCAGGAGGTCACCCAAAAACCTTCTCAACATGACTGTGAAATCTCCACTCTTGATTTCTCCATAGGTGTTCCAGGTACTTTAGCAGTAGCCATCGGGTCAACTTTCGGCGGATGGCTGATCAAACATTATCGATATCAACCAAAAAACATCGCACTACTCATGATAGGAGCTGGCATCATGATGACAGTCGTGTTCATGTCGGCCATAGGTTTAGGGTGTCCGAAAGCGAATGTATATGGAATCTCAGACGATTTTTCAAAGTAAGGCGCAACTCTATCGTCAAACAGTCTACGACCGAAAATATGCTCACAATGTTTCCCATTTATTAACATAGAACAGATATTATTAGCTGCCAGCTGAAACGTAATTGCACATGTCCGCCTGATGTCTTCGAACCAGTATGCCACATAAACTCGGGTGTGACCTTTCTTTCCCCCTGTCTGGCTGAATGCCAGCCTCTCGCGTCGACCGATGTGAGTCGACCTACTTGCCAGCATTTACCTTGGTGTCCCCGATGAAGTTTTGTGAACTCCAACTTTTCAACTCTAGGCCCACTTTGACCCTGGAATATGCTCGAGCAGCTGCACTACCAATCTGGCTATATTCATTGTCTTGTTCTGTATCGGTTGCTTCTGCTGGGGTCTTCCAATTTCGGGGATGGTCATGTTACAATTCAGGTTTGTGAGGCCTGTGCTACACCATGATTAATCAACACATGAGCTGCAATCAGGGTTGTGGATGTGGATCTGAAGAATATGGCTTCTGGACTGATTGCCTTATTCCTAGCTGGGCTGGGCTATCTACCTGGGCCGATCATATTTGGCAGCGCTGTAATTGATCCGACATGCAGGTTGTGGAGTAAAAATCAATGCGGCCAAGATGGCTACTGCTTACTCTACGATGATGACGAGTTCAGATTCCGCTTTCACCTGACAGCAGGATGCTTCAGGATGCTCAGCTGCCTGATGGATATTGCGGTAAGACCTCTTTTTGTTTAATTTTGTCATCTGGACAACCTCTTTTTTTGTTGTTGAAAGGTTGCTTATAAAGTTTGGAATCTAAATTTTGACAGAAGCTATTCAGCAAAGAAGCCAGACGTTCTACCAGCAATATACTTCACCGAGATGCCGGAGTCCTTTTCTTCTACAACAACGATCTTACCTGACAGTAATGACATTTGATGATGTGAATTGTTTTTACCTGACTTTTTTTGGGAACTTGTGTCGCGTGCATTCGCGACCTTCCTGCAGGCCTTTTTTGAAAAACCTGGACTGTCCATATTACCATTGTCAAAGGAGTTAAAACATATTCGTCCGGGGGAATGAAACAAGTGTCGTACATCTCAGAGCTTATGTTTGAATTATTAGCGTGTAAGACGGATCCAATGAAGGACGGATAACGCAGTGACAATGCAGCGTGACATAGATTTTCAATCAGCTTTTGACTGGTTTTACAAGCGGCTCAACAGCAGCCCTCGCGGTCTTCCAGAAAAGAACTGACGCTCCTCTTCGATAAGCCTGACTTGTGAAAAGATAAATAAACTGCAACAAATCACTTAAAGGTCATGCATATCGTAAAATGTCACGAAATCAACTCACCGGCGCTCCACTATAACTAATCAGTGGCATACTTCTCATCCAAGTCGACAACACAACATCATCACGGTATGTGGGATAAAAGCGTGCAAGGATTGGTTGGGGAATCAAGAACACCATGTACCATAATGAGCAGATAAACAAAACTTTCACCAGCGCAGCTTTTCGTCTGACAATACGAATTTCCCAAGGGGTGACGCTCCCGGTAGCAACGACCACATTTCTCATTTTCGCCATTTTCCAGAAGATGCAGAAATACATGATAACAATGCCGGTTATCGGCAATCCCAGTCCAAGACCACTCAGCCCCAACTCAAACCCTTTGTTGATTAGCTTTGTGTTGCAGAAGTCGAACTGCGCAATCTCCTCTTCTTCGTGCTTGAAGTAGATATATGGAATCGCTGCTAGAAATGCAGAGAGTACCCAAATGAATCCAATTATCAAGGTTAGGGCTTTGCTGGAAACCCAGGATTTGTAGTTCAATGGGAATATTATGCCGATGAACCGATTCAGTTGGCTGAAGAACGCTGCCCAAATTGCAGCATACATAAAGAGATTGGTGAAGTATGAGGCGATACGACAGTTGAGAACGGGTTGTAGCAGCAACTGAACTGGGAGTTTATGGATGTACCAAAGCGGTTAAAGGAAAGCGCTGCCGATAATCTGGATGATCATGAAGTTTATGACTAGTTTTCCAAATCCAGTGCGAAGATGACGCTGGCTGACCACAGCTATTAGGAAGAGGTCCGCAACAGAACTAAGAAAAGTTAGGGTTAAGGAGAAACGATATGACACGAGCAACCGATGCTGCGTGACAGCATCAAGGAGCGCTGACGTGTTGTTCATGGTTGGGATTTGAGCTGAATGAAATTTTCTAATTTGGATTAGGATTTTGTTCAGGGTTGAACGTGTGCGTCGAATTCATTTCCGGAGCGGAGATGATGTTTTGCAATATTTATGTGGGTTGTGTCGCTGACTGTCTTATCCGGTCGCGTGGCTGGTTGATGAGTTATTCAAAGACACCTGCTCTTTGGCAAACAATGGGTACATACGTTATTATATTGAGAAGATTGCATATGGTTTGAATACATCGCACTTCATCCTGCGAAAAATGAGCTTGATAATAATGATGAGCGGGTGCAACTGCACGCATGTAGCCGGCAAGATAGTTGCGCGCAACTAGCAACTAACTTGCCGGGCAACTCGGCAAGATAGTTGCGTCGGC
>JAQIWT010000230.1:0-27118 GCA_034696485.1 Isohypsibius dastychi | reverse complement strand
ACCATTGTATACGCACGAAGCCATGGTGCACGCACAGGTGGCCACAAATCACACCAATTGCGCAAACAGTTTGTGTATACCACTGTGACTGGTGATTGGCGCGTCCTGAAATCGGGCAATTGTGCACCAACCACCACTGTCCTTAAATCAAAACTGCGAAAAATGCACCAAACATCAACGTCTGTGCACACAAACGCCAGCCGTCCGCAAATACCCTGGTGTACAATCACCACATGTACACCACTCCTAATATTTTTTACCCACTCCTTTTTCCAGCGGACAAAATGCACAAGAGTTGTTCTTTCTCCTCAGATCTCACATTTTCTACAGGCAATAAAATGTTTTCATGTACCTCAACCAATTTTCGTCGGAAATGGACCTGTGGAAGCTCATTCGAGCTGCGGATGACTCAGATTCTGAAGACGAAGATTTCATCACTATTCTTCCAATGAACTTTTCAAATCGTGATCTGACTCTGCTCGTGTCATCTCAGTAAAAGAACGCAAGACGAACGTACATTTTTTCGTCCAACGCTGAGAGATTTCTAAAGGTAAAAGCGATTTTTGAGGTTTCATTCACCAGATCGTAAAATTGCTCATTCTTCAGCATTGCGTGAGAATTATTTTGTTGGAGACCCGATTCTTCATTCCATGTTCAAAATTATTCCGGATAATTTGCCAAGCTCATGGAATATCTGCGTTCGAAGCTGGAGAGGCACGCTGAAGTTGGACGAATCGGACTTCCGGCGGAACTTAAAGTCATTTAATTGTTGCGTTTGTCGTGCTATGCCCTGGTGAATTATTTCGCGGAATGCATACTTTTTTGAGGAGACGCGTTTTCATCTATAATGCTCAGCAATTGACAGTCTGGTGACTCATTTCTGATTTATTCACGCAAAAAAAGAATGAATCTCATTTTGTTTGGCTATTGGAAAAACGGCATCTTTTCTCACACTGCCTACCATCTTGCTCATTGCTCTCAAATTTCACATCAAAATCTGCCATGAGTCCCCAAAAAAACAGAGTAGGTAGCTGAGGAGCAAAAATTGGGAGAATTTGAGAAACTGGCTGTTTTTCTGGATAAAGTGGCGCGAAATGTACTTGTCAGACTGGTGTACATTCGAAATTTCGGGACAAATGCGCGACGCCATCAGCGTTCGCGTATAGCATTCTTATGTGTACACCGTCGATGGGGTACGCTTTTGCGTATCCGCGACTGCTCTCGTGTCAAAACATGTCCTTTTATTTTCACAATACACAGTGGTCCACCTACTGTGCTTGCGTACACCATGGTGCAATTTCAGTCCTCACTCTCAGCTACCCGGATTCTCGTGAAACTACTCACCGGCTATCAAGGATCAGAAAAATCAGAACGAACATATTTTGTAAGACCAACTTTTGACTGAACATGCCATGTACTGTAAAACCCATAAATACATCAAAATTCACAAATCATGATCACAGATTCAGGAAAAGGTTTTCTTTGGTCGACCTGGCCCTTTCTTCACCGGAAGTCCAACTTTGGCATCAGGACTTTTTTTCTTCATCAGCTCCGAATAATTCTGCTTTTTGTCGTTCATTGCAGCTTGATATTCTGTATCAGATAAGAACGTTTTCAAGTGAGATCTCTGATCTCCTGTTCTTTGGGAGCTTTTTCGGACGATTTTTTCCTGAGGATCAAAAACCGATTTTTCCAAAATCGCGAAGCAGGCTTTTATTAAGTGGAATACCATTTCTCGCCATTTCCAACAATATTTGCTCCAGATCAGCTTTTTTTTGGACGATAAAATCTCGCTTTGGCCAACGTTTTCTTTATCTGCTCCACGCAGACAACTTTGCAAAGTTGACTTTGGAATTCCAAAGTTTTTTGCTGCCTCCCGAGTCCCGACGAGGCATTCTTCCACTCAAAATATCCTGATTTGCCCATTCCTCCAGATTATCCATGGAATGAATAAAGGGATATGGAGGAAAGAGAGCCGAAGAAAATGAAAGAAGACGAGGAAGAAAAGAGGAAGGAAGGACGATATATTGTTGTGGTTTAACTGGGGGAGTGGCTGAGTACCCCCTCTACAGTGGAGGGTAGCTTACTCGCAGACCCCCAGCGGCCAGATATAGAAGGCATTTTGCATATAGTGGGGGTGGCCCGAAATCATCGTCGTTCATCGTAACTGTAACGGAACGGCCACGGTCAAGCGAAAGTAAAATTCCTGACGACAACTGAACGGAACAAAAAATCAAAAATTCGTTTTATTACATCCTTTTGTTTGGCAAGCAAGCAACAAGGATGTAAATGTGAGCACGCAATTCTTTCGCCTTGCGCTTCTTCAACAGAGAATACAGAGCCTACAGAGGGCGAATTCCTTTGTTTAAAAAATGTATTCAGTCCGTCAACTGTCCGGCGAAAATGAAACCGTCCCCATTGTTTTAACTGAACGGAACGGTGCAGCCGGGTTTTTTAACTGTAACTGAACGGAAGCGGTTGGAGCCACCGTTATCAGAAACGGCACTGCACGGTATAACCGTTCCGTTGCGGAACGGTGCAGTTAACGGAACGGTTGTCATTCTCTAGCCAGAATGCGAGTAGGATAACGATACCATCCGTTTCGTAACCAGGTTGGCACCTGGTTACGCAAAACGGATGTGAAAATGGTACCAAGTCAGAAAGCGAACATTACGCGAGTGGTAACTTTGACGAGGGCAAGGCCATCTGCAACTTTATTTCATTCCAGAATCCGTTCAACACAAACAGAATCCGCGCACGTCCATTGTCTCACAAACGTCAGCTCAGCCGGCCAAGGACAAACTCGAACAAGCCGGGTACTTTTTCGTGACGTCAAGGAACTTAAGAACGTAAGCATCTCGGTTGACACTATCACCATTTCGATCATAAATCTCAATGAGCATATGCAAAGAAACCAACATATCTTCCACTGAACAGCAAGCTGTAAATCCGTCCAGGGCATTATCAAGACATCGAACAACCTCAGTAATATCCATCTCGCTCATTTCCTGCGCAGATAATTTCCTCCACAACAGCCGTCCTTTTAAGAACCAACATCTGACCTGGTCCATCATAAAATCACTTCCAATCAAAACCGGGAAACACCACTCCAGAAATATTTCCGCTTGTTTAAATTCCTCCAAATTCATCCAAACATAAGCCAAATGCAACTGAACTTTAGCACGCCATAAAACATTAGGATGTGAAGCTGTGAGTCCCAAGGCTTTTACAAGAACGTTGAGCGCTTCCAGTGGACATCCGGTTCTCGTCAAAATATCAGCTTTCAGCAAAAGAAGCCGCGATTCCATCATTGTTGATCCGAGCTCGAAACTATCAACATGAGCGGCGACACTCCGGGTCATTTTCAACATTTCATCAATCAACCCCAATGCGGCCTGAGGTTTTCGGTCTTTGAAAAACAACAACTCCGCTTTTCGAATAGTCGCTTCCGGTAGGCTGATTCCAATCAACTGCTTGACCACTGAATCACAGGTTTCGTAATCCAGCTGTCGAAAAGCTCGCTCGTATTTCCAGATGAAAAAGCTCAGTCCCCACAAATGCCAGTCCGGAAATTTTTCCACCGGAAATATGTCATTGCAATAATCCAGGATAATTTCCAACGCAGTATCACCATGAAATCTCACCGCATTTTCGAGAATCAAACCGGCAGACAAAGCGACCGACTCATTGGCAATGGGAAATCTCCCGGAAGAGTCTCGGGGGAAAATCTGGACATTAGCCTGGGCGTAAATATTCGAGATTGCGTGAAATCCATAGGCTTTCCAGAAAGTGGCTCGGGTTGCGAATTGCGACAAGAGAGGAATGGTACCGTTGAGATCTGATTTATCTAACGAATCGAGGTCACGGAGAACGGAAGACGGAGCAGCGCCGCTGAACGTGTCGAACTGGGTGAGTAAAGATGAGAAGAGAGATTTCACTTCCGGACAGGTGGCAGAGTCCAAGTCTGCTCCACGAGCTCCGCGGATGAGCTTGTCATACTGATTGTTGTTTTCCTCAAGGATAGCAACCCAATACATGGCATTGGTCAGGAGCTGACTCTCTCCTTTTTCCTGGGCGATAAAAATACACTCCTGAAAACAGAAGGAAGCTGTTGAACCAGAATAAACCGAGAAAATTCACGATCCCGAAACAGGAATTAAAATAACAAAAACACAAAACTCCATGACTTAGACAAAAAATGCCTTGAAGCATCAAGATGAAAGATAGATTTTTCGTCACAACTACAAAATAATAATTTCGAATTTGCACTGCGAGAAATAAAATAATTCGGCAAAACAGATTGTGTGCAGAAACATTAGTTACGCGAATCTATTGTAACCGATAAACCCGAAGTCCATCTAATCAAAGAAACGAAAATCAACAGTACGTACTTGAAGAAAGCGAAGTGCCAAAGAATGATGTCCAGCATTGTAATGCATGATGCAGAGATGAAGACAAGCCACACCAGCTCCTTGCTCATGGCTCGTCTCGTCATTCGCTGACTTCAGATCAAAAAACTTGTGCAGAACCGAAACCGCTTGACCAAAATCTTTCCGACGGATACAATCCAGAAACAACACATACTGCACATTTTCCGTCATCGGTTTTGTATTGAAGATTCTGGCAATTTGTTCCTTCTGGCCTCCAAATCCAACACCGGCCACAGCGGGATTATTTAGAATCAAGTTGGTTTCTTGCTGAAGCACAAAATCTGCGTTCAGTGCAGCAGAAAAATCCGTCGAGTTGGAAGGTGGTTTTGGTTTATCGAAGGCAGCCCAGATTTTTGGATCGATATCCTCCAGAGCCTGATGACCCGACTCGAAATATTCCAATAAATGAGCACTGAAGCGCTCAAGACCACCAACGGTCATCTCTCCGTACAAAAGTCGCACATGACGTACGTAGAGCGCTCCCGGCGAACAATCGGTCTGAAAAACAGGAATTAAGAGTGAACTGAGGAGTGAAATACGAGAAGATTTAATCTTTCTTAAAAACTGCGGCTAACTAAAAGCACAGTATGAGCACTTCCGGAGCCTCACTATCATACTATAATGAAATTAATTACTAAAAAAAAGAAGCCGGAGTCCAGCCTGACTAGCCATTCAAATACATGGAGAATCTGATGAAGAAACTATAATCCGAACAGAGCAGATAACGCTAAAAAATAAATAACCTCAAAGCGAAAATTGAAGAGAGCCTACCTTCGCGCAAAGCTGCTTGAGGCACGCATCCACGTTGTTTTCCAGATACTTCAACGTCTCTTCTGGGTCGTCTTTCTTCAAAATGTCAATAACTCGTCGAAACAGCAAGAAATGAGCCCGAGAAAGAACTGGTCGAATTAGGCCGATCAAACAGGAAAAAGTTCGCTCAGTCGAACGCATCAGATGTTGGAGCATCCGCAGTGTGTCAAATGTCTCTCGCGCAGTCATCACGTATCCTTCCAGTTCGAATCCAGCTCTGGCAAGGTACGTACGACATTCATCCCGCTCTTTCTCCTTACTGCCAGAGCTCGACTTTCCAATCGGAGAATCTGGTCCCAAATCCCGACGAAGTCGAACATATTCACGAATCAAAACGGCGACCAACAATTTGTACGGAGTGAGGACTTCTCTGACTGGATGGAAAATCTCAGAATCGATGTCCATGCCATCAAATGCCGTGAGAATGCCGCTGTCAACCATTTCTGTTTATTCTGAAAACAAGAATTAGATTCCCAAATTGCTGGACTGGTTTTGAATCCGATTTTGATCAAACTGTATCGATCTTAATCAAATTTGAACAAGATTGCAGTATTCGATCTTACCTAGCATTTATAACGTCGAAAATGAACTGCGGCGGCTTCTGAAATCGGACCATAACGTGACCAGACAACACAGTTTGAATTCAATTTTCAAAAAAGTATTTAAATAAAGAACCAAAACACAAACAAAGCGAAGCGATGTTTTGTCGTTGGTGTGTTCGGCTCACCATGAAGACGCTTTGCGTACCTTACCTCGATACTTGGTTACCATCGTATTCGCGCTTATTGTAAATACGACAAGCAACAGCTGGTGCCAAAGGGCTCACCATTTCATAAAAGAACTCGTTACTTATTTCGCCATCTTAAATTCACGTACTGTAATTTATCCCAAAAACCTTATTGATGTTCCCGACTCCTTGGTTCTGACTAGCTACATTCACCTCGTTCGTCCGTACTTTAGAAATCTCGAGTTGGAATCAGCCGTCAAAAGCGATCATGGACGAACCGATGTATAACAAACGCGCTCAAAGCCAATCTTCGGATTCCATGTCATCGGATTCTTCCTCGAATTCGAATCTGAGCGATACCGATGATCCTCATCAAAGTTCTGCATCAGTTCGTAGCGTTGGAGTTTCAAACGCATCCTTCGCAAGTGAGTTGATGTTCATTTTTCGTTGTATACATGATATTTCTTGAGATTGAAACGTTCCGTGAAATTTTTGGTTTGCTTACATTTATCTTGTGGATACAGAAATTAATTAATTCACAATTTGTGACCCGAAATTCATTTCTTTCATCGACTCATGGAAGGTTTCTTACTTTTTTTCAGTACGCATTTAAAGATGTTTAGCTTCTAGCGATTAAACATACGGTATCCATTTTCCGATTTTGTATTTCCACTGTTTTATTTCGTTTTAGATCTGCCTCTTGTTGGTCGCCCAGTTCGCCCCAGAAGACCAGCAGCTCCCGCACAGGACGGTGAAAACGCAGTATCTGCATCAGCTCGAAGGGTCGAAGAATCAGCGCCTTCGACATCAGCGGCCGGAACAGGCTCCCCTAGGAAGAACTCTCCAACAAAAGCGAATAATCCTGCGGTCAAAAAACGTGTACAAAGTGCCCGTAAGACGGTCGGTCCACCTCGAAGAAAACCAATCATGGCACGAAAAACTACTGGAAGTGGTATCGTGAAACGGACAGAACTTGCCAGCATAAAAGAAATCGCCGAAAAAGCAATTCGAAGAGGAGCCGGAAAAAGACCAAATTCTTCGTCGGAACCGTCGTCTTCAGGATCCGTTTCTTCTGATGGAGAAGGTCCTATCAAGCAAAGAACTTCTCCTCGAAAGAAGCAATCGAAAGTTGAGAAGCCGACCCCGAAAACTTGGCGCCCTCCGCACAAGAGCGTTGTGCCGAAAAAGAAGCTGGGACGAGGAGAAGGCGTTATGAATGAAATTCGGCGGCTTATGAATTCGACGTGTTTGCTTATTCGGCGACTCCCATTTCAGCGGCTTTGTCGAGAAATTATTCAGGATATTTCATTGGAGAATCGCGACCCAAGATTTGGAGGGACGATTGAGAATTACCGAATGCAGGCACAAGCTCTTGACGTTCTTCAGGTAAGCAGACAATATTCTGATTCTCAATTTGGCCTTGAAACTGCGGATATGCTGTGTTATTTCGTTCGTAAACGTATTTTCTCGACCGGAAATTATCTCTGCTGCTTTACATGTCATCACCTAGTAATTCTTTTTTGAATATTTTCAGGAAGCCACAGAATCTTACTTTGTCGGATTGTTTGAGGATGCCAACTTGTGTGCCATGCACGCAAAACGAGTTACTGTTCAGCCGAAAGACATCCAGTTGGCCAAACGAATCCGGGGCGAGAGATCACATAGGTGAACGTGATGGTCTCTTTCAGTTGAAGGGGTTTCCAACTAAAATCTTACTCGCAAACAGATCAATTCAATTGTTCTTTCATGTTTTAATTTTGAATCAACCACGGCTAACGGCCAATTTTTTGCTGATTTCCAGTTGTTGCTTGTGGTTCCGGGAGAACACTTTTTATGCCGTTTTATTTCTGATCGTTTTACTGTGATTATATCGTCTCCTAGTTCTTGGCATGATCTGGACTTTTCTTTATCTCTTCTTATGTAGATCGCATCTACGGCTCTAAAGATTAGCCGCTGTATCATCATAAATGAAGTTTCAAAATTGACCGAATGTTGGGCAAGTTCATTAACGATCACCGCATTGTTTTTAAAGCGATATAGAACCACGGAAAACGAGTTTTTCGGGCAGGGGTAATGGATATTCGGCAGTGTGAGATCTGGACACAAATAAGTAATTAAACTTTATATATTGTTCTTTCATCAACAAAGAAGAATTCTACCGGAATGCACCGGTTAAAAAGCGCAGTTTGTATTTAAACTGAAAAGACTTGAAGAAAACTCTTCTCAATATTAAATGAACGAGATTATTGAAAGAACCTCACTTGATCATCGAAATCAGTCAGTAAAAAAATGAGGGACGTCGTCGATTTCGACAAAAACATCTATCCATTTCGGCCCGGTAATTTTTGCGCCTTGTGCGTCCGTCCATTCCCCTTTCGGCAAATATAGTTTCCTCGTGTTCAGATCCGGTGTCACTATGGGCGCTACCATCAGATTGCTCCCCACCAAAAACTGATCGGAGCAATTCCATGTGGCGGGGTCACGAGGAAATTTGGACCATAAAGGGAGAACCATGGCTTCGTTCGAAGTCCATGCTTTCCGTGCAGTATTCAGAATGTAATTCAAATTTTTTGTACGCAGAACGAGGAGCTTTTTGGTTGCTTGTAGAACGCGAGGATCGTCCGAGTAGAACCATGGCGGAATGGAGAATTCGATGACCGGCATAAACAGAACAACGCCCAGCCAACGTAAAAACGTGCTTGGAGATGGAAACCTTGATTCTGAAAAAAATTAGGCGAATATAAATTTAGTTGAACGTAAGCTGATTTTATGGCTAGAACGAAAATCCACGGCGAGAAAAAATTTCGAATTTACAGTACCAGTACCGACAAACATAGCAGTGGTGTACGCCGGCTACCGTCCCAGCTACCAATGGGGACTAATTCTCACAGTCATATTACCTGGTTCCCCGTTAAGAAATACGTTTTTTTTCCAAGTTCAAATTTTTGACTCTATTTTCATTCTCCCCTATGAAATCATTCTGAACTTCGGTAAATTTCGGAGTCGTTCACAACAAAGATGAGTGACAATAACTAGTAAGTGGTAACTGTTTACTATTTAAGGCCTGTTGCTTAAAGCTTACCGGCGTTCTGGAAATCCAGTCTTCCGTTTTTGTCCAAGAACGGATTCCCGCCAACCGGTGAAGAAATAAATACGGTGTGTCCAAAAAGTCCCAAGGTCAAAGCGTTCGGAATCAGTGATTCTAGCTGGCGTTTGAGATGCTGATCAATTGAAAGCATAGTGTTAGGTGTAACATCCGGCATATTCAGAACTGTCTTGCCGAACTGGGAAGATGTCTCAAGCTGGACATTTTCGCCGCATATACGGCGTGCTCCGGTTTCGAATGCGGCATGAAAATCTCGCCAGTATCTTGATTTCATGATATCGGGAAATAAATATGGCCAGCCACTCGAACCTCCAAGATACCTACATCCTACAATCCAAAAATAATTTTATAACAACGAATAAATATTTCCATTACAACAAATATTTTTGTCAAGTTCCCAACGTTTTCTACCTAACATCTGGTAGGCCTCCAGTAATCCTTTCAATCGCGCTTCTTTATAGCGAACCGCATTATAATCTGTGAAATCCAACATGGCCGAATTGCCCATCCACCAAGTTACGTTACTGATTCCGCCCAGCTCATCCTTGACAAAATATTTTCGGTAGACCTCGTCCGAAATCAAAGAACTGAATGCCGACGAATCCGAGGAGATAAAAGGATGCAGCATTAACACAGGCTTGATCTTTCCCGGACCATTTCTCAGCCAGGAAAATAAGGAGGATGGCTCTAGAAAGTGCTCCACATTGAAAGTGTCATCACCCGGATGCTGTTCCCACCGGGGGTCGATCAGAATCTGTGATGCCGGGAGATCATTTTCCAAAAGTTGAGTTGCCAGAGTTTGGATCGCCTCCTGGTCGATGTTATGAAACTCATCAATGCCATAAGCCAGAGTATTCCAGATTGGTTTGCTAATAATGGATTCGTCCAATGGGATATTTGCCGGCGATCCGGTGAACCTGTAACATTACATACTTGCGGTGAAACGGCAGTCCAAAACAAATGGTTTCCAATCAGAATTTTTTGAAATACCTCAGAGCGGACTTCCGGTGAGTCTGCGCAATATCATTTCCAAGGCAGACAGAATACGAAAATATTTGGGAAGAGCGGTCGTTTGGATTTCCTTCCTTAGTCGGTGTGCCGAAGCAGAATTCTCCTGATTTCGTTTGACTAGAATCATTCCAGTTCACCACGGAATTAAATCGAGTATCCAACATAATGGAAACTCCAGATGTGAATATCCAATATGGAACAGCTACGCTCCGGAATCCATTTTCGTTTGAATAATCCGGAGCAACTGGTTGACTTGTTAGAGGTTGTAAATCAGTCGGCCAGGTCTGGTACGTTCGAATGCCTCCACCATAAAACCTCGTCAAATTGCTTATATGTAAACAGTCTTTCACCGTGTTCTTTGCTGGGAAGTCCCAACGGATCTCGTAGCACTCGAAACCGTCGGCGCTTCAAAGAAAACTGTAAAGGTCACTTGTATCAAAACAGACAAAATCGACAAAAATGAACCAGTTTCCTAAACCTAATTGGTTAAGAAAGGAAAATCGTTCAGAAGAAAAAATTTGAGATGCATCAAAAACAATCTTCAACGCAGTCATGTGAGCAAATTATGAACCGGAAGTTGAGCTTACTCTGATTGAGTATTTTGGATGAGCAGCCTGTATTCCGGGATTTTCGCTTTATCCACTCCATACATCAAGCATAAATATGGCAGTGCTTTATTAATTCGTTCCGAACTCGTAGTTCCGAGCGTGCAGGTTTTGGAGAAAACCAGGGAACCTTGGCTAATTTGACCAAGTCTGATAGCATGGATCTCGTTTTCTCCCTTAGCGTAGATAACACCACTACGAGTATTGACATTGACTCCGATATTACCGATAACCTCAAAAGTGTCCAGATTAGAGCTCCGAACGAAATGCCAGACGAGGTATCCCGTAGTCCCAAACAATGAAAGTATGAAGATTCCGATCAGTCCACCCCAAATAATCCACTTGCATCGCTTCTTTTGACCAACATCCAACTTTTCTTCAGCTTCATTCGCGATATCGTGAATGGATCTTGATGTAGTCATCGTGGGTCTCTTATCATTTGTGGGAATGCTGGCATAAGACGTCGCTGCCGAAAGCTGACTGCGCTTGTTGGTCGACATAAGCGAGAGCTTGTGTTGGTCACGGTTGGAAAACACATCAAACCTGCGATTGAATCATTAAAATTATGAACCCTGATGTAAAAGTTAGTCAGTGAGGCAAACTTTACGGTTTGAATCAGAATTATATACATCAGAATCAGAAATGTGTCAGATATGGCTGGACTTCGATCTGCGATAGGCGGTCGTAGCTCCTTAGTGCTTACTTCGTCGTTACTTGGCCTGGTAGCGAGATACTAAATGGTACCCAGGCCGAGTGATCTACGTCTCCGCCAAAAAGTTCAAGCCTCTGCGCCCTATCGATTGACTGCGTAAACAGGCAGAAGTGGATTGAACTTTTTGGCGGAGACGTATCATAGAAGAGGTCAAACTCAGAAACACCAGATTAAAACAAAGATAACTGTTTTCGTTCAATTCGGAAAGAATCTCTACCGTGGTAGGGGCTTGCAAGAAGAATACGAAAAGAGCAAATTTGAAATGAGAGTTTCTTACCGCATCTGATCAGGCCCCGCGAACGCCGAATCACCAGTTACATAAAGTAGTTGCGCTCAGCAGAAGCGTTGTTCTATGATTCTCGTGATCCCGTTTTCTGGTTCTGTGAGTAATCCGCTCTTTTGAAGGTAAAAACAAACTTCACCGCATTTTCTAAAGTAACGGAATTCTCAGCGAGCACGTTTGTCAAATATACCACACCCGTAGCCGCGCTTTTGCTCCACGTTACGAGGGTGCTTGCTAGTTCGATTTTGGTTCAATCGCCGTATTCGATCACGAGCTCCGAGAGTCGGAAACAAGAATCACCCAGATGCCGGATGTACCACTTGCAGGAGAGCGGCAAAGTCCACGGATTCCACAGAATTCTGTTCACAATGATGACCTTTTGAGTAACGAGTTGCTGTTGAACATGACCGGGGGGGGGGGGGGTGGTGGGGATACAAAGAGATGTAACGTTTCGCATAGGATTTTCTTAAAATAGTTTTTTTGCGTTTGAGCACCTCGGATATAGTGATCGGGTTCAAATTTTGGATGATCTGCAGGTGAATTTTGAGTGATCCATTGAGAAAAAATGGCAGGTTTGCATCCCATTCCCCCTCTCTTTCCTATTCGCAAATCGCTCTACTGAATCAAGATTCATTGACCTATGAAAAACTGCAGTTTTTAACAACGTCTAATGTCGTGAACAACAAGTGTCTCAACACTGTGTATACGACTAAGTAGACTGCGAGATTCTCTGAGAAGAATATCATTACACCTGTGTCATTAGACTAACAAACTTGTCAACGAAACTCTCCGTGAGTGCGGTGCGTAGATCTTTTTGAGCAACAAATTGAGTGTCTCCAAAACAACTACTACTTTTCAACTAGACTTACATTTTCATCAGAAACTCGGGCTTTTGCAGAATAATCTGTCACACCGATCGTAGAGAGCATTATCTGTGTCGCCGGCCCTCAGAATATCCAGACAAAAAGTTCGAAATTTTCGTTCTGACGAAAAAACTGACCAACCTTTAGCAGAAATAAACTTATTCCAGTAGCCATTATCGAGCTCGAACTTGGAACTCTTCCAGGGTATCTTCAAAGTTGTAAATTCAGAATTTTGGACAGCCGAAAATGTGATTCATCACTATACTAAGTCGCAGAGTTCACTTTTCCTAATTTATTCATTTGTGTTGACTGAATGAACGAAATCAGATTTATACGTTACGGACCACGGCGACCCCTTGTCTTGCTCCATCATGTACTGATTTTGAGTCCTGCGGTATTTTGACGTCACTTCAGTTTTGACTCACGAAGATCACGTCGGAAACCGATGTTATTATTGAACTTGGCTGTAGGTGCTACCGACCGATGACCCCCACTGTTTTTTTTCAATGTCAGTAGCCATGTGCGCTTTGACTTCTTGTATTCATGTTTGGGTATAGAGTGACTGAACATTGCGCGCAGCAAAACTGATTGAGATCAGCTCTAATTGTCAGGTCGCTTCTGGCATTTAGGGTGTATCGGTAAGCCTGAAGAGTTTTTGCTGTTAATTTGAGAAATTTAACAATTTTATTATCAAGAATTAACAACAAAATCTTTTACGCCCGGACGATTCAGCCCAACCGCCAAGAAGAGGTTTGACAGTGGCTGCTGGTTTCACTCAGCAATGCTTCAGGGATTAATTATTTCAGCTCGGATTCACCACGTTAAGTTTGCAGGTTGCATGACGATCATGTACGTACAATCATTCAATACCGGAACACCAACACAATGAGTTAACGCGCACTGGGCTACTACCATAATACCATTGTAGAATGACAGTCAAAGTGATCGGTAACTCCTATACGGTAAAGCAGGAGTCGGGGTTGATTGTCATGGGGTTCGTAACGTTCCTAATTTGATTCTGAATAATTCTTTATGCAAATCCGATTCTGTTCAAAACACTCGATCAGTTTTGCCGTTCTGCTCCGGAATTTCATCCAAAACTGCCGATCAAGAAGTGACTGGAATGCCGCCATCCCTGGTGTTTAACAAGAGACTGACATATTGATTCCAACTGGAACTCTCGTAATGCACTTCCTCATCGCACGTTTCCCTGACATGAAGTATCCAGATCTGGAGCGGAAATTCTTCGTTTGATTTACTCGCGGAATGGTATGTGGAGGCATGCTTATGTTCAGAGGATGATATTTTTGATCGAGGAGTGCATTTTGATGTGCATTCTATGAAAAATTGCATTTACCGCCACTCAAAAGCTGACTTGTTATTTAATGGCAAGTTCTGGAATTTTGAAGTTTTGAAGAGCAGCATTCAGATGTTTCATCTCCGCCTGTCAACGTCTTAATGTAAATTCCATGGCAAAACGATTAAGCTTTTGCTCGTGTTTCTCCAGAGTGTGATTTCATCAAAAAACGTTTGAGTTAAAGTTTTGTAAATTTCGTGGCTCATTCAGACACCGTTGTTATTATTTCTGATTTCCACAAAACGTTTATTCTTTAAGCCTCAAGCCAGAGAAGAAAAGGTTTCGTTCGCTAATTCCTAACAGATTCCTCAGGGTTTTCAGTTGATGAGGCTATGAACGATCAGCATCAGGATTGATATAATATGCGTCGTCAACCTGAGCATCTCCCAGCAGTAGACAATTGATGTAGGACATTTCTGCTCTGTCGTTAGAAGGAAGGGGAATCAGAGTTAAAAACCAGTTTGAAGTCAAAGCAACTCGAATAAACAGCAGCTGCTTTACTTTCGAGGAGGATATCTCAACTCCGCTCAGGCATGAGCATTTCAAAATCGAAACTCATTCAGGCACGGTTGTTATTCGATGTGTGGTACCGTTCCGAAGTGTAAAAAGTGCAGGGGAGTTCATGTTACAGCGTAGAAGACCCGAACGAATATTTCTGTGACAGAAAACATGTTTAGAAAACGCACACTTCCATTCATCAAATGTGAACGTGAACAAGTCAGCATTCGTTAGTTTTTTTCAAGTCATATTCGCATTTGAAGGTACTTGGATCTCCCCGAACAACTCACAAAGATCTTGTCTCTTTGCAGGAAACTGAGAACATATCTGGCCTCCTGCGACAGACTGCTGAGCAGCTGTGCGAAACACTTCTAAAGTCTGTGATCTGTGCAGAGTGCGGCGGTACTTATTCGACTAGAAAAGCTTTAAGAGTTCACCAGCGAATTCATACTGGAAGCAGACCGTACAAGTAAGTCTTGGATATGTTGTTCCATGCCATTCATTGACAGCGGTCCTAGTGAATCGTAGTTACCTCGCGGTGCATGCAGAGTAGGTCTACAGCGGCGAAGTCTGAATCATTTACCCCTAAGATTTCGGTGGCATCAGCTGCATATCTCAAGGCTCCTCTAAACATTTAAAAGAAAGAGACATGAAGGACATGCAATAAAGGAACAGGCATTCTTTTGTTGAAGAACAGCTACTTCGCTTGTTTGAAAAATCGATATTTATTTCTTATGAAAATAGGTATTCACCCTGGTTTTGTTGAATGATATTTAAACAGAAACCAATGAGTTCAGTAAGATGCGAAGCAACGACTGACAAGCAACTTCGCTTTGCTTCCCGCTTCTTCGATCATAGTGTGATATACCGTTGGATAGAAAAAAGTACGGAGAACAAGCTGAGACTATCAAAGTCGGCCATGATCAAATCGGTGAAGAGAGAATGATTTTTGAAAACATGCCGTTTTTGAGGCTGTGACGTAATATACGTCATTCTAAACGGGCTTCTGAAGACTGATGACGTAATTTACGTCACAGCCTCAAAAATGGCATGTTTTCAAAAATCATTATTTTTTCACCGATTCGATCATGGCCGACTTTGATGGTCTCAACTTGTTCTCCGTACTTTTCTCTATCTAACGGTATATCACATTATGATCGAAGAAGCGGGTATCAAAGCGAAGTTGCTTGTGAGGTGTGAGGATCGCGTTTCAGAATAACGGAGTACATTTTTATGGGTCATAACCGCATCTGGAATTTTGGTTGAGCAAGGAAAAGGGACTCATATTGCTCTGCCGAGATTGGCCTATTCAGCTGTTTTCGTAGAGCAAGTTTACTTCGAGACAAAACTTTTAGCATTTTGTAAACACCATTCTTAAAACCTACGTGAATACTCGCTCACCCTGGAGCCTGGACGTGAATACTGCTTCCCGAATAAGTAAAATTCGTATTCCATTCCCATGCAAGAAAAACGTATCGTAATCTGGTAACCATACATATGTTGGATTATTAGAATGCACCTTGTTTTTGTCCCAGTGTTTGGTGAGATCCATCTGTGAGAATGTGAGTGTGTTATTTTGGATCGTCGGAGAATTTACATATCTGGCTCACCGTTAGGTTTATAGTTTTCACTAACTTTCGTCTTGGTGCAGATGTCCCTGCTAATATATCTACATCATCAAACAGAAGCTGATCAGTGTATTTGTCCGTTACAGATGCAACAGGTGTCCCAAATCGTTCACCCAGGCCAATGTTCTCAAAGCTCACTCTAATTCCCATGATGGCGAACGCGCCTACCGCTGCACTGTGTGCTCCAAGAGCTTCATACAGTCCTCTCACCTGCGCACTCACGAAAGGACTCACCTTGTCAACAAGCTGCGCTTCAAATGCGAGAAGTGCGACAAATACTTCACAACAAAGGGTGAGTCTCAAAGAAATCTGTTTTTTCTAACACTGAGGTTCTAAATATCTCATGATCAGGAGCTAAAGATCGACATGAATATGGACACACCGGCGTGACTCGTTTTCAATGTCAGCGCTGCAAAAAGTATTTCACCCGCTCGGCCAGTCTCCATTCTCACCTGAAGACTCATGAAGAGCTTCGCGAGTACCACAAATGTCCACTTCCTCAGTGTACGTCGACCTACACGAGGAAGGCCAGTCTACAACGACACATTCGAAATTTTCATCATTGGAATCCCGTGACCATCCAAACTCCGAATGTCTGCGATTCTGCGTCACAAACCGCTGGTGTTGAAACTCGAGTGGAGGTGGTGACCTCTGATCGGACATGTCCACCTGGCAGTATGGTCTCGAACTTCATAACCAGCGATGATCAGTTCGCGCGTTACGGAATAAGAGAAGCGAGTCTGACATCCAGCGTATCGTTCACTTCGCTCACTGGGTTAGGTGAGTAGTACCGACCCAACGCGACGCCGGAAGTAGCTGATAACTTTGTCTGATGCAGGAGCACAGTTTGAAAGCACCAGCACTCAGTTCCCTGATCCCTGGCTTGGCGGTGTAGAGTTGAACTCGGACACGCGATCATTCCTGCTAGGACCACTGTTCTCTGATGATATCATCGACCCACTGGATTTCAACAACTTATCGTCCTCCACCGGACTAGAGCCGTCCACGCAGAAGATAACAACCGAGACGACATCGGCGAATGTTCTCACATCTTCTAAACTATGAACAGTTTCGTCTCACTTTCAGAATCTTACATTGAATCTAAGTTCCGTTCAGTCCGCTTTCGTCGGCGCTCACATGCCTAGTCTGCAACATGCAATAGCCATGATCCTAGTGCGCCATTTTTTTCTGTTGGTCCACTGAGTCTTTGATACTGTGTTTACTGAGCTGGCTTTCCATGTTTTTATTCTAGACTGCTCTTTCCGTGGAATCTGTATCGCTGACTTGCCTTCCTCTTCTGTGAGACACTATAGGCTTCGCTATTTACGATTCACAATAAATAAGCTGTTTTCCTAGAACTATTACGTAGTGTTTATTGATCGCGAACGGTTCTACCAGGGACAGTAACCAGACTGTGCTTGATGACCTTGGTACCGTACTCTGGTCTGGTGCAGTTTCGAGTCACTGCGTAACTTTGAATGCCACCACTTTACGGACAGCGTTTTGATCAGTTTGTTGTGAAAATATTAAGCAAATTACAACACCGAAATCAAAAAACACGCAAACGATTTGAAGAATCTCACAAGATCTCAAAACCGTTTGACTGAAGAAAGACTTTTGCAACGGCTTTCTTGGCGAATTTTTTACTCGTAGCTTCACATGGTCCGTAAAGTACTCCTGAAACCTTCACCTAAAAGATGAGCTGTCAGTCAACACTGAAGTTCGTGATATATTATGATGTATAACATACCGTCGCTTTGAAACTTGTTCCAGTCCCTTCGATCCGAAAGTCAGGAGTACCGATTAAATTTTTGACACAAAATTCGTATGCTGCAGCAACCAAGTCTTTGCCTAAAAGCCAAAAATTGCAGCTATAGAGATACCCACGGGTCATTTCCAGGGGAAATGATAACATTTCGCTTTGCGTACAGCCGTCATCGGTCGTAAAGCTCATTGAGTAAATGAAATATAGTTACTATTATTCGAATTTGTCGACTTTTAATCTTGTGAGATCAGAAAATTCATTTCAAAATTAATCGTATTTAATACAGATCACGCTTTTCATTTTGATTGAAAAATACAAGAAGAACAGCCTGATTCCTGACAAAGCTAGCTTCGGATCCATTTGAACAAATATTGTTCAAAAAGACGGCTATAATTTCAAAATATCAGAAACATGAAAGCTCAGCATTCAAAACCGTAAATAATTTGAAATGCGGAGAATAAATGCGTTGTAAGTGGACTTGGGGCGGAGCATAAACGACGTCACCCATGTGGTGGTAACGGTGACGGGACGGACTCACAAACCGAACTCGAAAGCATACATTCCGCAAAGCGAAATGAATTGTCTAGCTTCTAATAACCTACCATCAATGCTGAACCCCGGCGGATGTGCAAAATCTGCGAAAAAACAATTATTAAACAGCATCTGAATTCCACGATTAATGACAACGAAACTCACCACAGATTCTAGGGTTGACGTCAACAGAGTGAGTTCCAGCCAATACAGCTGGTTTTTGTCCTAACAAGGCCGCGGCAGCTTGTTACCAAAAAGACAAGCGTAACGTAAGCGAAAGGTCACCAACCTGATCCAACGTTGTCGGGAAACACGCGCCTGGATAAGCTCGATTGACCATTCTTGTTCGATGTGCGGGAATTACCAAATGCTGCAAAAAACAACATGAAAATCGCGTACTGTAAACGGTCAATAATGAAACACTGACTCTGCAAAGCACCACTTGATACGGCTGCAGGCACGGGATCGGGTATAACCGGTCGCGGTAGGGGCTCTAGACTAAGTATCGGAGGGACTGCAAGAACGGAGTTAGTGATTTCATATTCTTCACCAACCAGGAAAATCCATCATCTCACCTATCTTCGGTATCTGCGGAGCAGGAGGAGCGACGGATGAGGTAGTAGCCACTAGGATACTCTGCACTTTACCAGCAACGGTAGCCACTGGGCGAGTTTGCTGAGGAGGCACACTGGGAAACCACCCTGCACTTCGGTCACAAAACTGGCTTGGTGGAGCAGGATTTTGGAGATACGCGGCAGTGTG
Organism: Isohypsibius dastychi; assembly: GCA_034696485.1. Lineage (NCBI taxonomy): Eukaryota > Metazoa > Tardigrada > Eutardigrada > Parachela > Isohypsibiidae > Isohypsibius > Isohypsibius dastychi. The sequence goes on along the minus strand of JAQIWT010000230.1, from coordinate 8,030 downwards.
GGGTTCAACGGAAACTGGTGGGGCTGAGATGAGCACCGGTATCGGCAATGCACGGGTGTTATCCAATGCGGATGCATGGTTAAAACTGGAGGGACGAATTAACGAACTGGCTGCCGGAATGACCGGCACAGTGCATGGTTTGGGAGAAGGACCCACTACCGGCGGGGTTTCCAACAGCGCTGGCCTTCTTTCCACACCTCTTGCATCTCCATAAACGGCATGTGCTTCAGCAAAAGTAGGTTCGTCGGTGCGGTCCTCAGTCCTTATCCGAACTGGCAGAGGACTTCTTACGGGCGGTGCAGTCGGAGGTCCCCTCAGTATATTGGCCGGTGTAACTTGCGGGAGCTGAGATGAAAACGAAATGTTTCGATAATCGTAGACAGTTGGTGGAGGACGGATTGGCGGCGCGTTCAACAGTGATCGTTCCAGACCAGGATGTTCACTACTTGCAGGTGGCGCATTTCCGAAGGGCGGTTGCATATTACGATTCAGGCGAGAATCGTTACTCGCAGTCTGGTCCGTGAACGGAACACCACGCGACGAGGATGGTTGAACGTCATTTCGAACACCCGGTAGATCATGAAAGCCGCTACCTGGCGCGATGAACGGTTCAACTGGCTCCTGCTTCACTTGGACTCTTCCCGAATGACTTGGCGGTGCAGGTGGGGGTCTGTGACTTGACGAAGGTCCATTTCGATTCGTATCTGGGATGTCCCGAGGATCATCGCGGGATCCAGACTTATCAGTTACCCATCTTGGACGCCCTGTTGGTTCGCTCCGAACAGCAGGTATTCCGGCTTCCGGTGCAACATAGCGACCCAAAGGAATAGTATTCGCACCTGTTTCTGCAGCCCTGGGGTGAGACCGGTGATTCCTGAGATCATGCCGTGATGTTGCGACTTCGGAAGTGGCAGAGTGACGCAGGTGGTAACTCTCATCGTGGGATGGCTCTTCTTGACGTTTCCGTTTGTTAGCTGCCGGTGGTCCACTGTCGTTTCTGCCGTTTCGCTCGCGTTTACCATTTTGATTCCGTTCAGAATCCGTAGATCGCGAGTGATGGGCGTCATTCCGAGCCGACTGGTCATCCCTCCCTAGAGGCTTTCGATTTGACAATCTTGAGTCGGAACGATCATTATTCCTCGCGACCAAATGTAGAACACTAGACACTGCTTGATCCATGACAGCAATGTGTGATACCAAATACTGGAACTTTGCCTTGTAGATATGGATGACGTGTCCGACAATGTCGTCTTTGGTAACCTTTCCTTCCGCAATCAGGACCAAATCTCGTTCCAGCGTAGATCGAATCTGTGGCTCAGCCAAATCTTTATCCAGTGCGTTGAAAGCGTCAATCAAAGCGATCCCCATTGGAGAAGGAACAATCTGGCGTTTCTCGTTGTACTGAACGAAGTTGCGTTTGAAAATGTTTTCAATATGGGAAGGAATGCTAGCATCAGTTCCAATCCCGTGAGCTTCCTAGACAAAAAAAGGGTAATGCCTTGAATTCTAAAGGTAAATTAGCACTGTAATTTTTTCCCGACTACAATAAGTGATTTTCTCGTACACACTTGACAAATAATGCAGATGTCCATTACTTACAAAGGATTTCTCGTAGCAAAAACACAGAAATTATCAACAGTTTTTTTGTAGTTGCAAGTCGTAATCTACCACCGCATTGCTAAACAAAGATCTGAAAATAACAAAATCTAACAAATTCAGGGAATCTAAAGCTGAAAATTACTCTGATATCGGAGCATGTAAAATTTCCAAAACAAAAACTGGATTCCCTTGTTTCTAAAACATTTCATTTGATAAATCTGTCAATATTTTGTTAAAAAAATAGTAATGTAATTTTTCGATTATATCGACTCAAACGATGAAACTTAATCCGTCAACGCTGATGCATGTCACAAAATAATCTATCACTGATCAGATTCTTACCATAAGATCGATCAGATCACTTTCGGTTAGATGCTCCGGTGGTCTTGTCATTCCTTCCTCTATTTTACATTCACCAAGCTTAACCGGGGTTCCTCTGTCAAGATCCGGTAAGGGAACAGCAGTTGGTCGCTGATGTTTCAAAATTTCAGTGAACCCAGGTTCCAAAATCTCAATCCCCTCCAGCTGGAACTTTTCCGTATCCATTTCAAAAGTCACCGTCTTTTCCAGATACGTACAATCCGACGCCAATCCAGCCAGGAAATACGAACAAATCAACTGAAACAATTCATAACCGCGCGGATTTCTCTGGAACATTCGAGGGTTCGGGGACATGAGTGGAATAATAGGTGGATGATCTCCGGCGTCGTTCCCGGTTCGCATGCTGTCCGGAATGCTATACATCAGTCGTTCCGCATGACCACCATATTCCGCGTTTCCGGTGATTTTGCCCAAAGTGGACATCCGGTCAAAACTTGGCGGATACTGCGTCGTTTCCGTTCGGGGATAGCTGATAAACCCTCGCATGTAGAGTTCTTCAGCAAGGCTCATAGTTTCACTGGGTGCCATCCGTAGACGACTGCTGGCCATTTTCAACATCTGCACTGTGTTCAATGCCGGAGGTCGAAGTTTACGCTTCTCAATGGTCTTTGAACTACTTGCTCGAATCATGCTTTTGGCGCGGATTCTATCCACGATTTCTTCAGCTTCCTGCTGGTTGAAAGTGCGGTCTTTGGTCCATTTTAGCGGAACGAATCCCCTTCCTGGTAGATTAATCGCCGCCGCGACTCGCCAGTACTTTTCGCCCAGGAATTTTTCCACTAGTTTGTGACGGGCCACGCATAAGGCTAGAGTCTGAAATCATATTAAAATCAGAAAATGAAAAGGGAATCAGGGTGCAAATTAATTACAAAACAGCATGAAATTTTTTCCAAGCAAAGTTGTCTTTTTTATTTTAGATCGAGTTCTTTGAAAACAATAAATCAGGTTGGTTTTCATTAATTCATTCAAAATTTTCATACCGGAGTTTGACATGGTCCATATGGCATCGTGTCGGTTTGGAGAGCTTCAACTCCATACTTCCGTTTGAAAAACGAAGTCAGAAAGCGAGTGAACGCCACACCGATCCTCAAATCCAGCTCTCTGAAAACATCAGCTCAGGTTTTTTAGGTTTTTAAGAACGAAAAGAACGCAGTTGAGACAAACCTCCTCGCATCAACTGCAAGAGCTTCTCCAACATTTGGCTTTCTCAAATTACGAAACGCTTCATGGACATCCGCTTCCGTCAGCGCACTGAATCGTGCTCGGTACACCTGGTCAAACAAAAAACGGTTAAATCCATTCATACAAAAATCAAAAATCGTCAATCTGCAATGTTCCACCTTTTCGCTACTGCTTCGTTTCATCACAGGAACGACGATATTTATAACTTCGAAACAAATGTTTTCGCCTTCCATATCACAATCCAGCCACAGAACGAGATAATCCATGCCTTTTCCGATGTCTTTCAATCCTTGAACAACTTTAGACTTTGGATTGCACTCTACTTGCTGTATGTTGCAAGTGAACAACTCTTCGGGATTAGTTCTCCAGTCGTGATGCTTTTCTTCAAACTGGCCCGTTCCATGGAACGAAAATATGCGAGGTGTTTATCAAATTTCAGAACTCATGGATCTCACCTCAATTCCATAAACGTGGCCAAACGTACTAGTCATCGTATAATGAACAATTTCTCCGGTTGCAGGCCATGGTCCATCCCATTCAAATAACGGAATTCGTCCAATATTCGCGCGGTCCATCGACACTTTTTGGACTGCATTGCCACCGATCAGATTGGCTAAAGTGGATGCAAGATTCGGCTTCTCGGCGACCATTAACACCTGCTTCAAACGTGACATTCTCGTTCGTTGCAAGATGCCAGATCACGAGAAGCGCAGGGTCTGAAAATCTCATGTCAGAAAGCTCCAAACATGAAATATTGTGGTTTTCAGTTGTGTGAGTAAAATCGGCGAAATCTTCAGCACGGTAGCAGCAACAGGAGTGACTGGTAGCTATCAAACCGTTACTCGGTTAATCAGGTTACCACAACGTGGTAATAGTCTGGTAGCTGACATAGGGGTCACCTACTTGATGTACGTACAAACGCAGAAGAACATACCGATGAATATTGTTCGAACTTGAGTACAGTATACGTATTGATTATAACTCTCTTCGAGAAGAGCAGATTGTAACATTGTCCTAACGAACGAAAAAAGCTGCTGAAAGAAATACGAACTCTCCCACAACCGGAAGGCAAAACAACAACTATAAACAAAATCTGGAATAAATCAATCAAATTTCCGGGTTAACTGTCTTTTGAACACCACCGGTAAGAGACTCAATAATGCAAAGAGACCAAGCAAGATCACAGACGTCCAGGAGAATGCATCTCCTGATGAGGTCAGCTGATGGAGCGTTGTTCCTGCTTGGATCGCGACAAACGATGGCGGAGCCACTCCTGGAAAAATGACGCATGTCATGAACAAAAACTGGTCTAAAGGTACGACTTCAGAAAATCACGTTCTACTAAATTGAAGATTTTCAGCAAAATTCCGATTCAATTTTGTGGGCGAGTGTTTTAGAATATTCTTACCAAGAAACGTTCCGAAAAAGAACTGCTTCAATGGCACCCCGATAACAGGAGAAGCCAAATTGATGAACCAGTTTGGCAAAAACGGAGTGATCCGAAGAAAAACGATGTAATTCAGCAGACTATCTCGTTGTTTGTCGACCTGAAAAGAGTCAAGGATAAAAAACACAGACAAACCAGACTATGCTCTGCTCGGCTACGAGGTCCAAATTCCAAATAAAAATTACGCAACCGAATGGCAAAAAACCTGGTATCAAAATGATCAATATGTGTCCGAACCTGTTTCGTCCAGTCCGCCACACGGTCGGGAAAATATTTCATCAACAACGGTTTTCCGGCCATCAGCGACAATAAGTAACAACAAGTAGCTCCAATCGCCGAACACTACAAATGGATTACGAGATAAAGATACGAAAAATGCGCTTTACGAAAGAACTTACCGCGCACACTGTAAACAGTGCAACCGGAAATGGAAACAGAAATCCAGATAGAATCGACAAAAATATAGATCCCGGAATCGCGAACGACTGCAGGCTAAAAAACCGCATAGGTCAAATAACCAGTAACGGGTCTTATTATAAAACTAAATGCAGCATTAACACTGATTTCAAAAGCAACAATCCGAAAGGACACTTACAAAATGTACGTCAAGAAGAATCCTCCAAACACTTGATAGAGGTGTTTCTCTTTGACACGATATAACACATCTCCGAGCGCCTTGGCATCTTGGATGTTCTTCGGTAGTCGGAACACAGCTTTATCCAGCCTGAAACATGAATATGGTAAACCAAACAAAAATCATAAGCAGAATAAAACTGGAAAAATAACTAAGGCATCGAAATCGCTGCTCCACGGTTTTTAATTTCTGATGGTTTGCAACCCACGAAATACGAAGCTTCAGGTGTCTCTAGATCTGTGAAAATAACTCACGGATCCAGATCAGGAAAACTGGTGTAGAGGAGTGCCATGCATATCAACGACAACACAAAAATTCCTCCAAATACAGCAATCGATTTCCGCGTTCCATGGACTTTTCTGTGTATTCCCAGCTCACGTGTAACAGAAATATCGATAGATTTCACTTTTTCCAGTTCGTCGTAGTTCATTGTTGTTGGAGTTCAAGGATGGAGAGCGTTCACAAAAAATTAATCGAATCTCCCGAATGTGCCTTCCGTTCCTCCCTTTCAAGATCGCCACAGATGACGATATGGCACGAAGTAAAGGCGAAGTAAACGCAGAATCCAACGAAAAATATATCTTCCAAATCGTTTCTCTGATACATGTACCTATAAAACTAAACGCGATCTTTACGTCATCTTTCTTTCCTTCCCACGAGAAAAGTGCTTTCCGTGAAAACAAATCAAATCATGCGTAGACCCCTTGCCTAAATGGTGAATCACACCAAACTGCCTGGGGTTGACGCGTCTACGGGAATCCAGTTGGCAGAGCCACGTTTTCCAGTATTCCCATATTTTACGCTCAGTTAATTATTTGTCAAGGTCCACTACCTTTGTATTACAACGAAGACAAAAGTAAAATTTATTGTTAAGAAGCGTACGTTTTTGTTCAACGCTATGAGCCGTGGGTCATCAATACAGCGCTTTGATAACCCGGCAATTACTTACCGGTTGAATTCGCCTGCAACAGAGACATGTTTTTCCGCTGAAATCGTAAATGCAAGCAAAAAATGAATGGTTCGTCGACAGCAGCAACAACAGCCCAAGAAATGCCAAAGGGTAGTTTATCATTTTCTGAATGGAAGATTGTCCTGGTCCTGGTTCTTCAGAGTCCAAACTGCAGAGCACACTCCAAAGCGCTTTTGTTTGGCTAAGGAAGAGCTTGCACGGAACCATGAATCATGCCAAAATCCTAAACAGTTTATGGCGAAAACGTGCCAATCGAGTGAAAACATTGGTTTTGAATGTGGACATTTACAGTCATAGGTTTTGGGAGCAGCACAGATTACCGGAACTTATATTATCAGTTTTGAATAATCACAGCAAAATAACCCATCTTTTTTGCACGCACGCTTTTTTCTTTCAAAGAAAAATACGGAAAACATGTGTCTACCATAGATATTTAAACTGTATGTCAGATCGCAGGTCCAGAGACTCTGGACACCGTTTTCAAGGCTTAAATTTAAACATTTGTTTGTGTCTAACATAGAATTAAAATATTCCGATCCAGCGCCTTACAACATTTTGATGGACAGAGATAATAAACATCTGGTTGCCGTATTTCGCAAAATGCTATAAAATCAAAACAGATTTAAAGTTATTAAACAAAATGACTAAAAAATAAAATTCATTTCATAAGCACATCCCAGTCAAGGATTTTGCAGTAGAAGCAGATTAGGAATGCGGTCAGATCATAGCTATGGACTTGACCGATTTTAACCTGATTTTGACCCAAGCCTGTTTTTGACCTGGAACTTGAAATCTGAATTTATTCATGTTCTGATGGTCTAGGCATTTTTTTCAGGCCGGATTACAATTTTTAGTTGGATTTATGGTGTCCGTCTCCAAACCTGATTTTGATGGTCACTTGAACTGTAACTAGCAGGATTTCAGACTTGTATCAAATTTTCCCCAATTTTTTACTGAACTGCCTGTACTCTGTTTTTCAATAATTTAGAAGCCTGATTCCGGCACTGATGTAAAATTTTTGTAATTTGTTTTTGATTGAATTTAAAACTGTAACTAGCAGGATTTCAAACTTGTATCAAATTTTGCCCAATTTTTTACTGAACTGCCTGTACTCTGTTTTTCAATATTTTAGAAGCCAGATTCCGGCACTGATGTAAATTTTTTGCAATTTGTTTTTGATTGAATTTAAACCTGCAACTAGCACGATTTCACACTTGTATCAAATTTCCCTTAATTTTTTACTGAACTGCCTGTACTCTGCTTTTCAATATTCTAATATACCAATTCCGGCATCGATGTAATTTTTTTGCAATTTGTTTTTAATTGAGTTTAAACTTGGAACTAGCAGGATATCAGACTTGTATCAAATTTCCGTCGATTTTTCACAGAAATGCTTGTTAACCGGTTGTCGATTTTTTAATAACCCAATTCCGGTACAGATGTAAATTTTCGCACTTGGTTTCTAATGGAGTCTAAACCTGGAACTAGTGTTCCTTTACTACAGTAAAATTGGAGTAATTCATTCAATATTTTACCCTTTTTTGATTTTACTGCAGTAAAAAGAATGTATTAAAAAGATTTTAAAAACCATGAAGTAGAATTAGAATAAGAAAAAATTCGCAAAAGAAACTTGATATGTATTAAATAGTAGAATCAACTGACCGTAGGATTTAGCGTTTTTTACTATGGTTTTGTATGTTCTGACTGACACAATTCTCCAACTTTTCTAGTCGGGAACAAACGAAAGTACGCCATTGTGGTCAGGCGGGGAGAAAGGGGCTTACCCGGTGAAGCAAGACATACCACCACAGTCAAAT
>JAQIWT010000229.1:0-27141 GCA_034696485.1 Isohypsibius dastychi | reverse complement strand
CAAAGAGTATCGAGGCATCCATCTTATATCGAGCTGAATTCACCAGATGTCGACAATGTACAGCTTCTAAAACAACAAGACCTTGCTTAAGGGAACTAGATGCTATGCTGAGCAAGAATGAAACCGATCAGATGTTCGAAAGTTCGAAGAGCAAAAAATACAAAACCAAAACAAACACCTGGGTTTACGGGTAGATCAGTAGGCTGACGTAAACCCTGTGACCGATTTATTGCGGTTGCGGTTGCGGATGTCCCGACTCCCGACCTTCTGTTTTGACATCGGAACTCTTATGTATGTCATCGAATGAGATGAACTAAAAAATCAAAAATTCATAATTTTATAATACGCAGTCAACAAATATGGGATGAGATAAATCATACCGTAGATCAGTAAGGGGTTTGCCAAATGAATAAAATAGATTAATTAAGAAAAATCCGGTTCAGAAAATTTATTTATCCAACTTGTTCATAATCATCCGCGTCTGAGTCGTCGCCAGCCGAAGCTGCCTCAACGGGATATGGATGCGAATGTGAGTGAATTATCGACGAATTTCCCGGACCATCTTCTTCTTCCGGTGCTCCATCCGTCTGCGCCAAACTGGCCGCCTTTTCTTCCGCTTTCTTGATTTTAGCCATTAGATCTTTGGCCGGGTTAAACACTCCCATTGTCTGCTGTCCACAAGCGAAGCAGCGTTTAGATTTTTTGTAATTTGATAACGCGCAGCTTTCACAAAAATAATGCTTGCATTTCGTGATTATAGGAGATTTGAAGGAATCCCGGCAGATGAGGCATTTAAAAGGGAGATCTTCATCATCCGATGGAATTTCATACTTCGTTGGGTCCGCATCTGTTTTCCCGTAAGTTTTGTTCTCCACCTCCCGTTCCAGTTGCCAGCCGTGTTTATAATCGGAGCGATCGTGAAGAAAAATACAACTATCTCCAAATCCACAGAATCCAGTTTCCTTGTAGTCTTTACAAATATCTGGTGCATAATCCCACCGCACACTAGCGCGAACATTTGTTGGAGCTCTTATCGGACCTTTTCGAACCATCCCACTGCTGGCATTACCCTGAGCGTAAAAGAGGACTTGAATAAAATGCAAACAAGATCGAACACAGCAACAAATATTACCTGTGAATTTCCTTTCTTCTGGATGTGCTGCGCGTAGTTATTCAGTCCTCGATAAACTTTGTCGTCATCCTTCTTTTCCTTCAGCTCGTCGTTGATTATCTGAGCTTTCTCAAAGAGAGCTTGAGCATCGCGATCATGAGGAGTTTCAATTTCCAGAGTCGCCGTAGCTCCCATATCCCCTGGTCCTTTTCTTTCAGCATTACGATCAGCAGAATACGCAAAATCCTTTCGGAGAACATCGGATTCCTTATCCTCTTGTATCACCACGCGCTCTTTCCTTAAAGTTTTCTGAACAAGCGGATTGTGGGCCACTTTCTTTTCCTTGCGAACAATTCGGGTATCATCATCGCTGCTGCTTTCATCGTCAGAGTCCTCTTTACGTTTTACTGGACGTGCTCGTGGGCGATTGAAAACATTCCGTTTTGCGAACTGTGAGGTCTCCTTTTCCGAATCCATTCTCCGTGAACAACGAATTTTACAACTTGAAATCCAAAACAAAATTGACAGAGTTGTCTGTCGCCTGAATGCCCCCCCCCCCCCTTCACTTTTACCCCGTAGACAACAGACGTTAGCGCACTAGATAGTAAGTAACGTACTGTAATGCCGTGTGTTGTTCGGATGACCTTCCTTTCCGGATCTTAACATACCAGATGCATAAAAAATTTCGCCCAACTAATTCTGGCGATTAAAAAGCCTGAATTTAACTTCAGTAAATATCCGTGCACAAATAACAATTATTCCGACTAGGCTTCAGTATAGTTTACTATGCAAGATACAAGTACGGAGCTCACATAGCAGGTTGCTTCAAGCTCTCAAAAAAATAGAGATAACATAGCGAAACAACGCCGGAAACAAATAAAACAAGGATCTTAACGGTCGTTAATTAATCAGAATCGTCCTCGCTGTCTGAGCTAATATGCGTTTTACTGATCTTCTTCGGTGGACTTCCCTCGTGGTCACTAGTCTCGCTGCCACTTGAGCTTGGACTTGAGGCAACAGGTGCAGGGCGAGCTCGCTGCACATCTGACGACTCTTCTTCGTGCAGTTTTTCTTCGTCTTCAGATGACTCAGCCGGCTCTTTTCGGGTCGATACAGGCTCTGCTTTGAAGAAAAGAAAATTCATAAAAACCCGGTGATCTGTCCGATTTTTTCTACCTTCCGGCTGACTCTGCTCTTCAATGTCACTGGTTTCTTCCAACGCTTCGATTTCGGCTTTTCTCTGAAAACCAATTTAGAATGTAATTCAACTGTCTCAATAATAATCGCCATGACATCAAACACTATAAGAACCTATAACCAGAAAATGAAGATTTACTCACCGCCTCTTCATCAGCTTCCGCCTGTGTTCGAAATCTGACCAAAAGTTTCGACTTTCCTTTTTTCGTTCCTCTTGCCCGTCGAAGTAGCCTCACTCTGAAGAAATACACGAAAGTAAGAAAGTTTAAAATCGTGATCATAAAATGATTTCACTTTGTTTCCAAATCAGTGTAGTGTGCAACAACTCCATCTTTTATGCTGAGAGCGTAAACCTGTTCATCTTTATTCTGCCTGGACCGCTCGTCAGCAGGAAGGGAGAATTCTCGGTGAAGTTTGTATGCAAACCTAGAGTCGACAAAATAATAACGGTCATGAAATTGTAAGAGTGACCTCTGAAGTACATACTCGTCTGGACAATGTTCCAGTTCCCGAGTTTCCAACAAGTGCTGAAGAGAGTCATCTGTTGGCGTGAAATAGGCAACAAGCTGATTTCCGGCATCGTCCGTCATTCCCCTACGGAAAATAATGATTAAATTCAACTGCAATTGTCCCGAATAATGATACATTACGCACCTCAACATTGAGTTGGCCATAACTTGATCAGGTGTAAATCTGGGAGTGCTTGGGGGAGCTGGATCATTTTCAAAAGTGACTCCGACAGTCGCCACATTCAAAAGCTAAAATCACGGATTATGGGGAGAATTTCGAAAGTAGAATATCCTCTCACCTCAAAATTAGGGAAAATATTCATCTCATCCACCACCGTGAGATTCGGCCGATTTGGATGCCTTTTCGGCTGCAAATTCAAAGAACAACGTTAACTGACGACCATTATAATGAATAACCGATGGTGCCGGAATACAAAGAAAGAAAGTCTTTCTATTTTATCCAACTGTACACGATTTCTCTTACCCTTCGTTGGGCATATTCGAATGTTTCCTGTATGGCTTCCATCCGGCTAATCCTAGTCCGAAGAGTAAATTCTGTCACCACAACCTGGGACTTTTTGAGTTGCTTCCTAGAAACCCAAACGGGGGAAGATTTCAAGACATTTCTGGAACAACAGAATAATTCCACGTACTCTGCCGGAACTTCAGCACGACTTTGGGCAAAGTCGTTCAAAATATACTGCGATTTCCTCAACCACGCCACGTGCTTGGAATGGTCGATTCGGCTGGAACACAGAATTATGGTAAGCACCCTCTCAGATAAAACTAGGATCAAGACAAAACGTTGAAGCGAAACTCACGCTGGTTTGGCATTAACAGGTTCATTCAGCAGATCATCTGCGCAAAGCAAGGCGTCGATATCGCGTCCATGATCTGAGGAAAGAAAAAACATTTCACGACGCTGCAAATAATAAAAACAGCACAAAATTCAAACCCACCTGGGCCTCCAGTATTATGGTTTTGTATGGTTAACAAATTCAACTTCATCCCCATATCAGAATCGCAGTTGATGTCACGCTTGTACTCCTTTTCCAGTACAGTGGCGGTGTACTTCACATATCTGAATATTTAACATGGAACAATCAAAACGTGTGCCATAAAAGAGTTCCGCAATAATTAACGCAAGCCTTACGGCGCCATGTCCACCGTGTACTGAAGAAATTTTGGATCAGCCGGCAAATCCGGTAATCTGTTCAGGTACCTCACTCGGCATAAGAAGTCATCCTTGTCAGCACTGCAGCAGACAAACAAATGACCAAAAGTCATCAAATAAATATCAAATCGGTTCGTCTTCATCTTACTTGCTGGAGGACAAAACAGATCGTCCTGATCTTCTGGCAGGAGCACCGTCCTTCCCATTCGGCGGTGGAGCAACTGGAGGCATCTTGGGTGCACACTCGAGCGACAGATCGAGATCTCAAGTTATCAAATACTTCTGCAAACTAATTTGTAAATCAGCTTCTATTCTATCGCAAAATCAAACCAGTGATTTGCGATAGGCGTATGGGCAGAAAAGAGTTCGGTTTCCCCTTGGCCCCTGTTCATCCTCTTCTATGGTCCTTTGGAAAACAACACACGCCAAAGAATTACCCAATCGCATCTTGCGGATTTCGGATTTCCGACCAAATCATTTTATTTTTGGTTCCTTCGGTAATCCAGAACCTTTCCTTGCCCAGAGTGTTCGAGGAGGCAGTGTGATTACATTCCAGACCAAGAATGGCCAGTTTACGAGAAGAAGGATCGCGGATATATGAGAAACTTTGTAGCAGTTCCTCTGTGAATTCGCGGCGAGATAAAGATTCAAAATGGACCCAGAAGGTGAGCTTAATAGTTGTTGTTTGTTTAATGGGAATCCGACCTTCTCGTTTTAGGTTATGCATATGGGTACACTGGCCGACAAGATTGCATCACTTACTCTGGCAGTGAAACAGGACCCACAGACTGGACTGCCAAGCTTGGACGCTCTTCTGGGAATGCTGAAAAAGAAAAGCAGGAGAGAATCTTTCATGGCTTTAGATGCTGTATCAGCTTTGTACAAGGAACAGCTTCTACCTCCGGATCGAAAACTTCTTCGTTTGGAATCTGTATGGATGTCCATTATGTAGAATTCTACAGTCCTTTTTATTCGCTCTGTTTTATTTACAGCGTCCGGTTGGAGAATTGTTGAATAAGCCGAAGAAAGAGCGAGATCAACAACTGCTTGAATGGTATGTTGAGGATCAAATCAAAGACCGGTACACGGTTCTATTGGACAATTTGGAGTTACTTCTGAAAGACCAAGTTGAAACAACAAGACTGAAAGTTTTGGGTGAATTTCTCACTTCCGGTTGTTGTCGTCATATAATTTCATGTTTTGTTCTAGGGGTGGCATTTGATCTTCTTAGTGAACGTTCGGAGAGAAAAGATAAATTGTTGGCTATGCTGGTTAACAAACTGGGAGATCCTGACAAAAAGGTGGCAACCAAAGCTAGTGGATTTTTGGTTCGGCTGCTTCGACTGCATCCGAACATGAAGGCCATTGTGGTCGAAGAAATTGAACGGCTTCTTTACCGTCCAAATGTCAATACGAAGGCTCAATACTACGCAGTTTGCTTCCTGATTCAAATCAAGCTTTCGGATACGGATGCTAATTTGGCGGTTACCCTCATCAAAATTTACTTCTCTCTTTTCAAGGTTTGAATTCTTTATTGGTCTGAATGTCTTCCTTTTGTTCTACTGTTAATTTTGTTCTTATAGGCGATCACAGCAAAGAAAGCTGCCAGCCCAAAAATGATGGGTGCCATATTGACGGGAGTAAATCGGAGTTACCCATTTACGAAGGGTCCACAAAATCTGATCGAGCATATTGATACGTTCTTCCAATACGTGCATACAGTCTCGTCGCAAATCGGGATTCAGATTCTCATGTTGTTATTCCAAGTTCTGGAACGGGAAGGAGCAATATCGGATCGGTTTTATTTGACTTTGTATCGGAAAATGATGGACCCGGATTTGCTTGCCCACCCTGGAAGATCGTCATCTTTGCTCAATCTTCTCTACAAAGCTATGAAAAGGGATGATCAACTTCATCGTATCAAAGCTTTCGTCAAGCGTCTACTTCAGCTTGCAATGACCCATTCACCACCATTTATTTGTGGCGCGTTGATAGTTATTTCAGAGACTGTTAAGGTGAAGCCGAAGGGTTTTCTTAATCAGTTGATGTCAGTGGAAGATGCAAAACCAGAAATAAACAAGAAAGGTGTGTGATCTTGCTTGACCTTTGTGTCAGTACTTTCTTAACCAAGTCTTGATTTTTTAGATGGGTCTGTAACGGTTCCAGAATATTCCACTGTAATCAGAAATCCTTCTTTCTGTGGCGCTCAGTATGCCGAAATCTGGGAATTACAAGTGCTCAGGCGACACTATCATCCATCCGTTTCACGATTCGCTGATTCGCTAGTTCAAGTAAAATCATTTCGCATTCCGTAAATATGCCGAATTCCTCATGAGTTTGTCTTCGATCGTAGAGGAGAACCATCGAATATGCAGGAGATCCTTTCGAAGACTTCACGTCAATGCACTTTTTGGATCGTTTTGTGTACCGGAACCCAAAACACAAAGGTCCCGACTCTGAAGCTCATGGAGCTAGAAATATGAATGTTCTGAGCGATAAATATATCGCCCTGCCAGAAAAACAGATTCCCGACGACGAGAAATTTATCCATCGGTAAGCTTTTGGTATTTACTCAAATGTTGTATGTACAATACAAGACATCTTATATAGGTATCTAAATGAACGCTTGAAAAAGAAGAAAGATGCAATCGGACACGAGGATATTGATGTGGAAAGTGTTTCCGATGGTGAATTCGACAAATTTCTTGGTAAGTGTGTGGGATCTTTGTCATCATGACACCAGGTTGCTTGATATGTGACCTTTTGTATTTTCCAGATGAACATGAACAACTCTACGATGACATGGACCTGGATTTCGCCGGGTAAGTTCAAAAGTCGCTGTTCTTTATCAAGTGGTGAATTGGTAGTTCTTTATTCAAAAAACAGAGACATCAACGATGAAAAAGAAGAGCGGCAATCTTTAGACGATGATGCATCTCTTTTCGGAGGGGATGAATCCGACGACGAATTTTCTGTCGGAGAAAAAGATGCTTTGGATAAAGCCTTCGGGAGTGAGGATGACGATATGGAGGCAGATTCCGATGGAAGCGATGACCAGCCTGATGAAAGCGATGTTGATGACGATGAAGATATGTGAGGTCGTCCGAGACTGTTTTGTTCGGACTGATAAGTATACCTTCACACTCAACAATAAATTTGTACTGAAACAGTGAACTTGCATAAATAAGTTTGGCCGTTTTTCCTCAAAGGCTGTTATTCAGACCTTTGAAGAATTTGATTGCTAGCAAGACGAAATACCAGCCTTGACAAGTTTGGCACTCATTCACACCTTCTATGGGTGTTTGTTGGTACTTTTCACCTGACTGTTTAAAGTGACGGATGTTGGACGATAATTTCGGCGTTATCACGTCTTTGATTTAATCGATTCAGAATGGAAGCCCCCAGGTCCATTCGCGCTCTTTCTTATTGAGAAATGAACCACGAAGATTGAACGAAAAGGATGTATCGCAGATCGAACCGGAAATTATTTCGCGCTAGATAATTCGTGTTTTTATTTGAGCGGTGTTCCAGATATTTTATTTTGGATTATATTGAGTTATTCCTTTGCTGCATTTATAATGGATGGCTTATTGAGGGGGTAAAACAACCAATCGCGGGTTATGATCGATAATGGGTCGCGGTTTGGGAATCTTCACTGGAACTTTATACTTGGTGGTTTTTTTGGACCGCGAAGGATGATGATTATTTATCTGTCTGCCATATCAGAGACATCTTGCCACTTGAAAATTTAACCTCGGATTTTTAATCTCGGCTCTGTGCATCGGCAGTTATTAACCGCTTATCAAAATGTATCGCGCGATAAGAAGATGATGAATCTCATAGGCGAGTGAAAAAAGATGGTCAACCTGCACACGCCATGATCTTGTCGTATCTACCGGAAACTGTGCGCTATGCAGCTCAGCACATTTTTTGCCACCTTGTTTTGACCATCTGTAAATTGTCATACATGAACTGACTACATGTTCTTTGTGTTTTGTTGAATCACCAGCTTACTTTTTTCAGGAAGTCAAGTTCGCCGCTCGCGTCAAACCGCTGAATAGCAGAATTTAACTTTTTCGAATCGTCATATTGCGGATCGGTAAAATGGAGGAAAATATTCCGACTTTCGGCGACATCGCGAGGAAAATATTGGCGTCACCCGATCGGATGTATTATACTCAGGAAGAAATGATAACGGTGAGTCCAACATACGTAGGGTGGTATAAAATTTAGTTTTTCGTTGAGATTCGGTGAAGATGGAATATTATTGTAAAATAATACCAATTCTAATCTACAAAGGCAACATTGAAGATTTTAGCTGAAGGTTTTCTTCGATTTTTCATCAGCGGAATTTTTCGTGTCTGTATTTAGTGAGCGATAAAGAGCGTTTCCGGTGGATTGACAAAAGGTTGAGAGTGACACTTGGAATCCCCACAGTGAATATAATTAATGTTTTTTCTCGTTTATCTCGCTTACCACTAATAGCGCCACAAAGGCTAACATCTACCTTCATAGTGCTGTTGTCAGTTTTTAAGCTGATAAGTAATTTGGTAAGGTTCATTTTAAGCTCAGCTTTTCCGGTCCATTAAATGCCGGAGGCAAAAAACCAATATGGCAAAGCGGTTGATTCAAAATGTTTGTCTAACACCCTGTCAGAATCCATAATCGTGTAAGTTCAGCTCTTCAGCTTCCGATCGGTAAGAAAAATCCAGTCAAGACAGTTAATTTCTATTAAAAAACAATTTCGGCAGTCTCAGTTTCACCTGCCACAATGTTGTGAATGTTACTCTGTGCAAGGTCACAGGCTTGCGCTTTGATTTATGAAAAATATTTGTAACCATTAAATCTTTGGCGGTTGAATTTTGAATTTCGAATATTGCTTTTAATAATTGTCATTTTAAATTAATGCAATGCTGAACATGCATTCCTATTTTTCCGTCGTAGATCTGTTGCCGTTGCCAGTTCAGAATCAGAAAGCATATTTCCAGTGATGAAATTCGTTCAGCTTTCGTTTTATTGACCTCATGTTGACTCGGCTCGTGCAAAACAGCTTTATCGCAGCTTTTATCAAATTGGATGGCCGTAATTACTGGCCATAGACTGGCTTATTCTGACCAATGGTCATCGCGGTTGATGTGCAGGAATGGGGTTGTCTCAAGTACGGCTATGTCAGTTCAAGCGGAATATGCCAGTCTTCCACTAAAGTGCGTTTCTAGACGGTTATAAAAAAGCACAACATTCTGTACGTTTTCTTTCCCATTTATTCGGTTCTTGGCTTTGAATTCCATTTCGTTATTCGAGATCCATTTGATTCGAGCAGAGCACATTTTTCTAAGGTATGTCGGACCGTCCAGAAATTTCTGAGTGATTTTGGTAATTTGAAAGAAGTTCGTTTTCTGTTTGGGAATATTTTTGTGGTTGGGCGAATGCATTGCTCTCGGCATAGTCTTTGTGTGCCTTTCTGGGCGCTGTCCACATTTGGTCATTAGAGTAGATTGTTTGCATAATTCTAACGAATATTAGCGAGAATTTAACTGAAGGCCGGAACTAACCCGCGGTGAGAGAAGAACTCTTTCGCGATGATTCAATGCAAGTCAGTGCTGGACGTGCTAGAAATGTGATCTTGAAAATCCATTAGTGGGCACTAATGTCCGCTGGCCAGTTTGTTTCTGGTACGCTTCTCACAATTGTCAAAGTGACTTGTATATATTTCTGATATTGCCTTTATTGTTCAACATGACTGGAGGTTATGCATTTATCTGCAAGGTGAGAGGCTTTCATAATTAGGAAGGTAGAATATGAATTGAATTTGGACAATAGAAGGTAGATTCTCATGGAAGATATTAAACTCTGCGTGATCCGAGGAGAATCAGCGGAGTAAAGGAGATGTAAATGAGCAGTTCTGGTGAATTGACGATATGTGTGGACGTGGTTGACCATCAATTAAAAGCAAATAAATTACTCTCGGTGCGCATTCATGTGGAAAGCGAAAAGCCATTTATTGGACTGCACAGGGATACCGCACATTATTCCGTTATTTTCTCTCAACAGATGGAATACAATCGGTTTTATGGAAATTTAAATTTATGCCGATTTGGAAAAATTCTGCTTATTTGAGACTGCCGGTTTTTACTCGGGCAATTCGGGAAGTTCACAGCTGGTTGGGTTTTCATGATTTTTCATAAAGGAGGTCAGTAGGGTCGGTCAGCGTGTGCCGGTTGGGAAATGATTGGAAGATCCCGGAATGCCCATCAAAGGGGATTTGATATGCGCAACTGACCCTACATACGTAATGCGAAACTGCATACGAAATTATCTCTCTCGATCAAATAATATCCTTATACCCTTGATTAGAAAGCCTACGCGGCAGAAGTGCATTTCCGGTAGTTGATGTGGTCATCTTCAAGGCTTCAGGCTTGATTAGCTTTTTGGTTTCGATTTTTCCGTGACGTCTATTTTCAAGGTTTTTCGTGTTGATATTCTACTTTGCATGTTTTGCTACAAAGTAGCAATTTAGTCGATGGATAATGTGTATCCCTGATCTGATTTGTTTGCCCAGCGGTTTTCAATCGTCCCTAACGGGAGCAGAAGGAAACTAGATCTGGAGATGAGTCAGACATGATTATGAGCTGGGAGGCATCTTCGCCGGGGAAGATCGGGCATCCCGGCATAATTAATGCGTATCAGTAGGAAAGTCAAATATTGTATCTTTCTCCAGTATCCCTGGCATTGTAACCTAATATCAACATGGATGCTAGTTGGCCAGGCTACTTTAACATCCTGCCGGCAAGGTGGTCCATTTGATTTAATATTTCTTGTCATTTTACTACGCGTATCAGGTTTATGATTTTTAATAAAACCATAAAAAGCTTTTTATGAGACCCATAATATTTTTCAGGGGGCAAATGTATAAAACTAGCAGATAGATTCATTTGATCTTTCTTAGAATGTACCTCTTGGAAACTTCTTTGAACTCAAAGTTCTCCTTTGATTACTTTTGTTGTCAATGGAAATATAAG
Organism: Isohypsibius dastychi; assembly: GCA_034696485.1. Classification (NCBI taxonomy): domain Eukaryota; kingdom Metazoa; phylum Tardigrada; class Eutardigrada; order Parachela; family Isohypsibiidae; genus Isohypsibius; species Isohypsibius dastychi. The sequence continues at coordinate 16,131 of JAQIWT010000229.1, read as the reverse complement.
CCAATGTACAGGACATATTTTCGGTCGCTAATTCTGCGTCATGTCAGGAACGCGTTCAAAGGCTTTGAATAAAGAGAGAGTGGCGAAGACAAATGAGAAGCCGAGATTAATCGAAAATGACAGGTCAACTTCCGCCAAAGAACTGACGGGTGTTGCCGAGGGTAATTTTCGGTAACGGTTATCCGAATCGCTCCCTGATTCCCTCTTTTGATATTGGCGGTGGAGGAAGCCCGATATGATCACCACTGTGGAGCGTTTTTATCGCCTGTCGAGCATCTTGTCGGTCTTTGAACTGGCTGGACTAGAGCACATCTCCATCCACTCCAAACCAGTGAATTAAAAGGGGGGAAAGTTACAATCCAGATACTCGACCATGCAGAATCCGATGTGTGATCTCTGGTAGTCTAAAACCCTTCATTAATTCTTCTCAGTAGCTCTTTCTTTAAGGACACTTCTAAGTTATCATCTCAGTGGGAAATCGGCAGGATTAGAGTAGGAAAGCCGGGACCAGTTGCCAGCCTGTGGGACATAAACACATCCGGTCATTTATGCAGTGGACAGTTTGATTAGAATGCAAATCTGACATTTTCAAGTTAATACACGTAGCTCCTTGGGATGCAAGGACATGGACCGCGGGTCGGGGCGGAAGCGGGAGAATTTTTAACTTGTCCCGACCGGATCAGCTTGGGAATGTTTGATTAAACTGGCTGTTTCTATTTGAGCTTCTTTTGATTATAAAGAGCTGTGGAGAAAGATCGTGTTATGAATTGTATGAGTATTGCTGACGGAATCTCGCACTCTAAGATGTGGACTTGCTAATGTGCAAATAATTATCTGATATTATTATTCGATGATGGGGCGATTGTTCTTGTGGTGAAACTCTCGTCTTTGGTCATTGAGCTGTTTGTCGAAGCGATCATCGCTTGTTCGGGATATTGTGTCATATTTTAGTTTCCGGTGCCATTTATGTATTTTTGCGGATTACCATTTCATTGTTTTTTGGCCGCGGAATGTCTGGAATGCTTTGGAAATTTGATCATAATAATCAGAATATAAAAAAGGTACGTTTTTCGTTTTGATTATTATCAAGCAGTTATTCATTTTTTTGAATTTTCTTCGTGTTAGAATAAACCTGATGATATAAATTGTGTTTTTGACAGCTTTACTAGCGGCATCAAAAAATGCATTCGCTGAATTTAATTAGGAGTATTGGTGTTGGTTGGGCGCGGTTACATGAATATTTGACGAGTATATTACTGAAATATGTACCGAATTAGAATCATCTTGAGAGTGCTGCATAGAGAGTTATGATGCAATTGCAGCGGCTGTGGTGGCATCATCTTCTTTTCTAAGGAGAAATCTGACCGCCGGTCTTTCCGACATTGATTCATATGCGCTGGTGGGGAAGTTAATGTGTGCTTCTGACATATTGGGTGCAGACCCAATTTTTCTCATGATTGCATGCATAAGGAGGATCTGTTAATAATGATATCGTCCATTCTGCGGATGATTGAGAATGACCAAAGAAGTCAGTCCCGGATTTTGATTGCGCAGAAGGGTGATTTTCCGGTGAGCTGTTTGGGAATAGAAATGAAACGCTTGAACGCCAAACGTGAAGGGGATTACCGAATGGAAAGCTGCTTTTCAGGTTGATGAAGTGCTGTTCAACACTTGCATCCATGTACTTAGCGGTTGATAATCTCCTCTTTTGGCCAACTGAATGTTTACTTGAAACTATAATTGCAGAATAATGGTAATAATCATTTTTCTAGTGGCACATTATGAAACTGATCGAAATTGGTCGGTTTTCAAAACGAGAGTTTTGCCATGCTGTTCAAAAATAATTTCTTTAGCCGATTTATTATTCCAGAATTTATCTGGATATTTGTGGAACGTCTCATTTTTTATTTCTTAGTTTGAATTTATCTATATACGGTAGTGGATGAAATTTTGTAAGTCGAAAAACAGATCTTGTGAAGGGAACAGCTTGGTGATCAGATCAAGAAGCCTTGTCTAGCGTCCAGACTTGTAATGTATGTACGCCAAGGGCAACAACCTCGTACCAAATGTGTCATGTTCATCGCATCTAATTAGCATTTCAGATTTCTGGTCATTCTCCAGAAAATAAGCTCAGCTAGAACACCCACACTATACCATTACTTGAAAAGTTCGTTTTAGTATAAATCAAAGTTGATTTAGCGATTTAATTTTTCGACAATTACGTGCCGAGTTTTGAGGTTTTTCAACGGAAATACTTTTAATTTTGCTTTGTTACTAACAGAATCGCGAGAAAATTTGGAAATGATGAATAATCGAATAATCGATTGATCGACTTGTCAAACAAACTTCAAAGAGTGTGATCGTTATTTTTTTGTTATTACTCGTCCTTCTTTTGTACTCTTTCACATGAGCTCTCTAATTTTATTATCTTGTTCCAACACGAAACTCGGTTCATTACGCGTTTTGTGGATGTCGAATGAAAAAAATTGCATCGTATTTTTGTACTAACCTACATTTGGCCATGTTCACAGTACACATAAATCGACATTTTCCCATCCAGCCGTCGAAAGATGCATGTGAAAAAATGGGATATTTATGCCTACTGACAGATTTCGTATGATCGAGCGGAAAGATGCTGTTCCAAATGCAGAGCTTAATCCATAAAAGTGCAATGCACATGTCTTCGCTTCTCAAAACACTAATGTTATGACTCTTCCCTTGCTGTTTATTTGCAGTTCTGAGAGGTTTTTTCTGCCTTAATGGTGATTTATTTAATGGATATATTTTCTGCTTTCCGGTGCTAATGTAACTCACGCACTAATCTTTTTTTATTGTTTTTATTAAGTTTCAGCCAGTTGCAATATATTTTGATGACGGTATTCCGTCGCATTTTTTATTAATGGAAAACTTTGAAACTTGTTTTCAATTATTTAACAGTCTGCGTAAAAGTCTGAACGCGTTTCACATGCCAGAATCAGGGTGTTCCACTTTTCATAATTACTAGGTGAACTTTGATGGAAGTTTTGACTTTCGAAAAGATGTTTTTAATTTCGATATCCTTCCCGCTGATTAAAATTTCTTTCAAAACTCGGTCAGCCGGGACTTTCTTTTCGGTGCTTTATTTAGAAAACGATCAACACGTGCGTATCGCAGCAGGGGAAGCGCTAGAACATGGCAGGAGGTCTTGCTTTCTCAACTTTCTTTAAGACACCCGCAGGAGAGCTCTGGGCTAGCCAGAAGGATCTTATAATTTTAAGCGGAAGCCACTGACTACTGGCAAAGATTCTGGACAGATGCTTCTCTTCTTCGGAGAGAGAAAAAAGTCCCTTATCGCAACTTGCCAATGAGTGTGTTGAATGACATTTCCTATCTGAACTGACCAGAAGCACGCAGAACTGTTGAAAACAAGAAGGCTTGCCTGCTGAAATATTATCATTTTTCAAAATAAGTATGCCGTACACTTTGCCCGCTGCGGCAAAATTCGAACTTTTCCCGTAGCTTATCGCGAACCCAGCCTTTGATTACTTTTTGATACCTGACCGCAGATTCTCCTCGCGACTTCGCGAACTCATGTTCATTGCTGCTAGAAATCATGTTTTGCGGGATATTAGCTCACTTGCAAACTTCATCACCGGTTGGATCGTGCGTTAGTCTCGAGGATTATATCAAGGTACCTGGGGTTTCCAATCTCAATATTTCCACTCAATGTGTAACATGATGGCCTGAAATGTTTAGTTTGAAATATATAGCTAATGATTTTTCAATTAATGTAATCCGTTGATAGAACAACAACACAAGCTGATTATTGTCGATGAAACAGGTAATCTCAGCACAGATTTATTTGCTTGTTTCGATTTTCGAGTAAGCTGGGAATATAGGGCATTTTTGTGTGTAGATTATTCAGATATGCATTTTAAAGTTGGCTAAAGTATCAGTTTTCTTGTGTACGCGATTCACGATGATTAATCGTTACAATATTTTCCACTAAAGTTGTCCGGCATAGCGGATTCTACTCCTTGACCATCTGAACTCTCCAATTATCAAGCTGAGGAATTTGTTATTGTTTTTCTCAGATCTTTCTAGTGGTTCAAGTGTTGCTTTCTAAATTTGGATTCACGAGAAAGCGTATGATAATTTCCCCTGTTTCCTGTTTGAACATATCAATATTCATCAAAAGTTCTGCGGGAAATCAGATCCGAGCAAATTCTAATTCGTGAATAAGCATTATTAATTGCCGCAGTCAGAGGTCTGCCGTCGATTTCTGAAAAACCGAAGTTGCATTGTGGGAAAACACCCATTTGGGAAATCAGAGGCTGGATGATACACGCTGTTCAGGAGACAAGTCTAAAGTTGGATGAAGTGTTAAGAGAAGCGTTTATCGCTCCAAGGGGACGTTGGATCACCCGACTGGACGTCATGTCAATCCCAATTGTAAGGTCGTTGTAAAATTTGTTCGTGTGTCCGGAACATCCAAGAAGTGGCCACAGGGCAATATCCCATTCGATTAATATCTTTCCAGTTGAGTTCCACGGAATATCTCGCGATGCCGGAAATTAAAATTGTTGAAAAGTTCTAAAATATAAGTTCAGTTTTTCTCGCTTAGATATTTTTGTGGCAGGAATATTAATCCAGTTTATTAGAAGAAAGTATAGTATTTTATGCGTATTGTTTTGACAATTTCCTTCGGCTCGAGAGGATGTGGATCTTTTAATCCAGGCTAAAGTTTAGTGAACTTCTGGTTGAGTTTGGGGGTCCAGTTGTGAACACTCATCTGGTGGAATGAGGGCCATCAGTCAATCAAGCGAATAATCCACATATCTCTATACTCATTACTGCCGCATAGTTTATTTAATAATGATATGAATAGCGATATGAATGTGTGCAAAGTAGCTGCAGATGAGTCCCCTTTCCTGGCTTGTTATTCAAGCAGATTGGCAAACTTTCATCTGGACATTGAAGTTGGTAAACAAACGCTGGACAGTTTCATAAATTTTCACTTTACCTGAAGATATTAAGTGTGCTACGGCGGAATTACAAAACTTTTATTTTGACTAACTTTTTATTGTTATTATGTTTTTGTGTAATTTTTCACTTCGAACATCTTTGGAATTCTTTTGAATGCCGGAAAATAAGCTAGAATTGGCTGACATTCTTCGGTATTTTACTCCATTGCAAAGTTTCTCAAATTTTGTGTTGAATATGCGTAGGTCAGCCAAAATGCAAAATTTGACTTGAGATTCACGGATCTTCTCGCAGATGAAAATGGTCGTGGTCAACAGCGTTCTGTGCCTAATCTTATCCCAATTTCTTTCCATCTTGATCAAAGCACTAATGTGTTTCAAAGCCAAGTTTAAACCATCAACATCATCGAAAAGGAATTCAAATGGACACAGGCCATCGTCGATCAAAGTTAATGTTGCGCATGACCAACTTTTAACTGCTTGAACAGAACAAGGGACACTTGAAATTGAACATAGATAAATTTGCATCATTCGGTTCAAGATAGGGATGTTATTAAAGTCAAATGCCGCGATAATGAAATGCCGAAATGTTATCGACAATAACACATGCTTCGCGTTGTCCACAAATCCGAAAGGGGCGCAGACCATTTGTCATTTTGAAAAAACGCTTGTGTTAATATTGTAATAATAATAAATGTTGTAAGATTATAAATATTGTAATAATTATATTAATTATAAGAATTAAATGTTGCATTCAGTTTGCCTGGAAAAGATATCAGTGCTACTGAACAATGTTCTTACTTGGAAATACTCCAGACTTTTTCTCGGAAACAGGAGCGATCTGGTCACGATTGAAATCATTTCATTGGTCGCGAGGACGTGGGTTTTAAATCTGATCGGTATGCTTAGTACTACAATGAATCGGTCAATGTCCCTCACATAATAAATGGACCATGTTGACAAATGACAATATTCCCAGTTCTTCATTATGCTCCACCGGATGAGAGGTGGATCTGCTGGCTAAACAGCGTTGCCAATTGGGTCAGAAAGGACATTGGTTGTTTCCTGTGGGGCAACGTGGTCAGTCATAATCGTTGTCTTGGGAAGGGGGGCAGCCGCTATTTTCAGTGGATAATCGGACATTCTTCAGCATGCGTTGGACGAGAGAATGCAATTTGATATGCTCGTTTTTCATAAATGCCGCAGTCTTTAAGCCATTTGAATTCCAAACGTTATGAAATTGCATTTCTTCAAAATCTCTGTCAGAGTTTCATCTGTAGCTAGTCTTTGTAAATAATTCATTTTGTTCGTGGAATAACTTTAGTCACCGTGGTATCTTTGACCAACCAGATTTTTGTGTCGTTAGATTTATACGGATTGGGCTAATCATTATCTGGAACGGTCTTCCCGTCACAAACGCCTGATTCAAGATTTACAACGGGACGTCGCCGATGGAGTTCTTCTAGCTGATATTATTGAAGCCGTCAGTAAGTTGGAAAATAAATCCTCAAATAAACCAAATACGACTATTCACTTCTTTTCTCTCCATTTCCGCAAAAAGTTCGAGGCGAACTTCAGGAAAATTTAATGGAAATTTCTGCGTGACCTTTGACTGTTTACAATTACTGAATAGACATTTGACATGCAGCACCCATTGCGTTTCAAAGTGAATGACAAGACAATTTGATCTGATGATGGACACTGTCCAGCACGATTTTCGGTCGCATTGATATTGGATCTTGGCAAAACCCAAGCGACCAGCCAGCAGAAATTTCAACAGTGTCATAGACTCAAGTTTAACTGTTTCTTTTCTTGTTTCAGCTAACGAACGGCTGAAAGAAATCAAACCAAAACCGAAGAATGACGTGCAGATGGTGAGTTTTTTATATTCCAATTCGTCGGTTCGATCAAATCTCGCGAAATCTGAGGCAACCACGAACTTAGTTCTTTGAAAATTGTTCAAACCAGATAACAAAACTTCCACACCCACACTCGAAAATACCGATAAAATTAGTGAGAGATGAGAAGCATTTATCACGACATCAGGACTACCAGCTTACGATAGATTTTGTTTGAAAACAAGAACTGCATGCAATCTCGGGTAAGACGTAACAAATACTGACTAGTAAACCATCTGCTGGTCAAGGTCAAGAATAGGACAGCTTCTCCAACCATCAGAGCGTAGTGAAATTTTCAATCAACCCAGCGTAGAACTCCTCGTAATTCGATCCATTGAAATTAACAACCTGGTTCTCAGCGACAACATGCTCCTGTTCCGGAACCAGATTTTCAACAGGTCGTGGCTCGCGTGTGGAAGGACGGTATTTTGGAAGCAAATCTACCAGATCACATACTCCGTCGACCATGATCGCAACATCCAATATCACGGCGTTCATGGGAGAGGGAACTTCCGGTTTACATACTTTGCAGACGATGGCTTCCAATCTGTTTTCTTCACTGGCTTCCTTCAAAAACATTTTTAGCTTAGCTTGCATAGTTGGCGTTTTCCTCAGGTTGACAATCCGGCATACAGCAGCAAGCGGTTCAATTTCCGTAAAATCAGGAGCCAGGGTATATAAGTCTTCTTGACAGCAATAAACAAATATCCCGAAATCCAACAACAGCACTTTTATTTTGCACGTCATCAATCCCCAGACAATCCCCCGATGGAAACCTCTGCTTCCTGGAAACGAAACCGCGACCATGAAGCCAGGTTCGATATCCTCCACTCTGAATCAAAAACGGTTATGATTCAAATTTCGATGATTTAAATGAAGCTCACTTCACGGTAGCAAGCTTGTCCAAGTTCGACCGATACCAGAACAACATAGATCTTCCCAGTTTCTCCAAAATAATGGATTGCCCTTGGGTAGCTGGATTGACCAAATGACATCCAAAAGACAAATCTTCATAGGATATTACAGTGGGCCGGAACCGGAAGCGAATGCCTGCACGTAATCCAGCGGTGGTGGCTTCGAAACCGCTGAAAACAGGAATTCACAGCTAGAACTGAAACAAATCCTTGAGTTCTTACTTAACATACGAAGGTTCTGCTGGGGCCACCAGAGGGAGCATCGCGGGAATAAATGAAACGGAAGCTTCACTGCCATCGCTAATAGCCGATGAGCCAGGTTTGGTGGGAGGAGCCTCCAGGTCCGGAGACAATAACAATGGAGAGCTGCAAGCGCTTACACGGTCTGCAGATGATGTTTTATGCTTGAAATGGACATCTGTGGTTTTCGTCTTTTTCAATTTGAATGCAGGATCTCTGAGTTTGATGGCATCTTTGTACAACCAGAAACACTCCGGATTCTCGCTTCGAGCAATCTTCGAGAGAAAATCCCACTCATCCATTATCCAACAATTCCAGGATCAATGAGACTGCCAACTTTACCGCTTGTTGTACGATGCCACGCTAAAGGAGCCTCACGCTTATTCAAGATGTAACAACGCGGAGCTGGCCGATGATGGGTGATCCACCAGATAAACGTGGAGTCGAGAAATCGGTCGCAGAATTCTTCCAAGGACGATATCTGAGAACGACACGACGCCCCAAATTATGTGGCAGAAAAGGCCTCCGGATTTGTTGAATTTGTGAGACTGTCCGAATAGTTTGTAACGGGGTTCCTGTTTTTCCAATAGTTCGCCGTACAGTTGATTGAAGACTTGAAGTGAAAGCAACAATCAGTTTGACTTTTCAAACCTTGATATAATACGATGAACTATTAAGCGGACGCCGTATGATTCCTGTGACGAAGGCGATTTGAGCTCCGAAAGAAATCAAGTATCAGTCATTCGCTTTAACGGGAGAGATAACGTGTTCCGAATGCCACATGTGCTGAAAGAAACTTCGGAGGGAACCAGCTGCTAGAACCAGACAAGCTTCCAGAAATTGCGGTCAGATCGTCCTCCGGTCGTGGTGCATTTCGTTCGGTGGGGTATTGTATTCTTCGTATACTGCGTTTCTAACAATACCAAGAATCCAGTAGGATTATTCGAGCAGTTCAGACGGCGGACTTGAACTTGAAAGCCACAACAAATATCGGTCAAACTCAAAGGGAAACTTCGGAACGGGAAGGAGAGCAACGATGTGACGTACTCTTAAGCTACGTACGTACGACCGTGTACTACGTCTACGTAGCGTAATACGCGACAAACACAGCGTTGTCCAGGCCCAGGGTGTTCGATGTTTTGGTGGGGGCTACCGATTGGTTTTGATTGTGTTGATTGGAGAGTTGCAGTCAGTCAGCAAGAATGTGACCTTTTAAAAAAGTTGCACGTTTTTAGTGTTCCCTATCTTGGTGAACTTTCTTCCTCCTCCATGGATCACCATCATCTTTGTGACTGAAAATTCACTGACATTTTCTCGCTTTTTTCCTTCCACCATGACAAGACGCCTTTCCGAAACGAGTGGGAAATGCTTGTGAAGCTACTTTTCAGGCAGTTGTTCTTGAACAACTGCCTGAAAAGTAAACGTGGAGATCTCCATGAGCAAAATCCGTTTTTGTAGTTTGATTTTTCTTCTTTGTCGGCGCCTATTCATGATTCATAGCGTACACCTGCAAAAGGTTGATCGTGATTCGTACACGAATTGATGTGTTTACCTTGCATAACGGTACCGCTCATTTGCCGGCTTACGGAAGCAACGCCGTTCTTCCGTAACGTTGCACAAAACAGGTGTCTTTTCACTCATGTTTTATAGCTTTCACTCCGGTAGGTTCCAGCAGCCTCCGATTATCCGTTGCATTGCCTCAGATTAAACAAGGTCTGCTTTCTCCGATTTATAGCCGTTCACTTTTTTGCAGCTTGAAAACATCAATTTGTGTTTGAAATGCATCGAGAATCTTGGAGTTAATGTCGACGGTCTCAGAGCGGAAGGTATGTGACATTTTACCCAGTTTTGTCAGCATTTTCAGAATAAGTTTTTAGATATACGGGAAGGAAATTTGAGAGCTATCCTCGGACTGTTTTTCAGCTTGTCTCGATATAAACAGCAGAGAAAATCCGGACTTGTAACTTCTGGCAACAGCGGTCTTGCTTCGAGAATATCAACAATATCGACGTCTTCGGTTCAGCCAGAAAATATGCTTTCCAAGTGAATATATTTTCTTAAAATACTGATTTAATATAAGTTTGGATATTATCCACTGTCTATGTGAAGTGGGTTTTTTCGTAGTTTTATTAATAGTTGTTTCCGTTGGACAGCCCTATGTCCTGAAGTTTTAGTGTTGATATTACTGATGTATCAATGATGTTGTTTTTAGGCTACCTTCGCCTTTCAAGCAAACGACGAGCAACCGGAACTCGACCGGCACAATGCCGCAACAGTTGAATGTTTCCGTTGGTCAGCCGAGGAGAAGTGCTAATGGTGCACAAAGGGACAAGGTCACAGCCAATGCTTCGAGTTCGGGTGAGTGATACCAAAGATGACTCTATCGGCTATTTTTTTATATTAATCAAAAAAGCACTAGCTGGAGATCGAGGAACTCTCTATTTCTCTTCCGGAATATCCCGGTCATTATCTTAGCGGTATTGGAACATAGTCTTAACGGCTTTACGTCCTTTAAAAACGTACTTTACAGTAGTGTCTCGATCTAAAATAGATTACTGTTTGAATGCATGGATCAAGGTCTTTGATAACCTGTTTCAATTAAGTGCGAGCCGAAGCAGGGGACGCAGCGCCACCTACTAAACTGGCAAAATCCCTTTCGGATCCTTGCTGTTTGATTGGCTGTTACAGCTGGTGAATTTGAAATTATAAGATTCATAGTCCGCATTAACTTAACGGAAATATTGTGTTTCTTTTCTAATCTTTTTCGGGAAGACAATAAGGACTCTTGAAAGCTTAAAAACTGAAGACACCAGTTAATGATGGAAATAACAGGAGTGGAAACAATCAAATTGTTCTTAGCGGATACATATATGTGTTTTTTATCATGAAGCTCAATCTAGTTTTAAGGTAGTTAAGATGTCAACGAAATTGAGTATCGTTAAAATACAAAAAATTAGTAAACTTCAGAACGCCATTATAGTAATTATAGTGATTCTGGGATGTTTTTCTTTTCAATAACTGCGCGTAAATTTTGGTTGCAGCAAAACTTGAGTCATCTCTGAATATCACCCTAGAAAATCTGACCTCTAGTTCAGCCAAAAACAGGAACAGTGACCGAAAAATTTCGTTGATGATCTTACAAGCAGATGTTCTCCACCCGAAAACTCGGATTCCAAAACGGAAAAGTTCAAACTGTAGCGTTTTTTACACTGAATTTCACCTGACTAGTCACTCGGTTGGATAACAAACAGGGGCCAACCGCGGGGCAAAAAAGGGAAAACAACGAGAAAAAGTCCTGTTTTTCGTAGAAAGTGGGTCGTAGTTTGGTCTATGGGGCTAACGACTGTACACAGGTGGGGTCAACGTTCAGTACCGACTCGATTGAAAGAACCCAGCAACAACGTAGTTTTGTGGCTCCATCCGACGGCATCCGTTTGGAGAGCTCAACACAGGAAGACACCATTTCATGCTAAATTTTTCTCCAACATCCAACCGAGTGACTAATCAGGTAAAATTCAGTGCAAAAAGCCCTACAGTTTGCACTTTTCCGTTTTGAAATCCGAGTTTTCGGGGGAAGAACGTCTGCTTGTTAGTCAGCTGAAGACCAAATGGAAGTATAAACTCTTGCTGTTTACGTACGCACAAGAAAGAGCGTAGAATAATGCCGTGACCTATGGATAATGCCGTCCAGCTTACCTGCTGTTGCAAGCTTTTGAGCAGGTGAATCGAGTCAAGAAAGGAGCTTAGGTAGTTGCCCCGATTCCTTTCTTCCTTTCGCTTATCACTCTGTCCTGTCCGAAATATGAATTGAATAAGCAGAGAAATAGTGAGATGTTAAACTAAGGCTGATACGTTAAACACCTGCCAGCTGCAAGGTACGACCTGAATATCGTGTAGCAATAACGCCGGTCATCGAAAAATTGATACATTTTTATTTTTGATTTGCTATTCTGTAAGATTTGTAGTGTTTTTTTTGCGGCTTGAAACCTAATTTTCCTACCCTTGATTCAATTGATTCAACAGCATGGATTCAAGAATCTTAGTTCATTTTTTGTGCTGAAATAATCAAAAATATTTCACACATTTCGGTATAATTTTTCGGTCTACTTTATATAGCACACATAACCGCATATTTTATGGCGTAACTGTCCACAGATTTCGTTACAAAGCAAATACAATCTGAAAATTGAGGCAATATTTCTTCTTTTCATCTCCAATAAAAGATTGTTTACACGGAATATCTGGGTGAAGAAGCAATATGAGCCGAGAGTTGTAAATCGCGTGCCATGAAATATTTAAATGAAGGCTCGCATATTGATTGATGCGTGGCCGGGAGGGTCGTTTCTCCCCGTTTTCATCCGTCGTCTTCCGTGACGATGGTGTTGGATTGGTCTGTACAATCATGATCGAGATAACGACTGGTCATCTCGAAGCTGAGATCCATCAACCACCGCCGGCATATCCAGCTAAAAGTTCCTGACAATCCCCATCTTGATCATTTCAGGCCACTTTGAATTTCTCAACGTGAAATTGAGATGTAGCCAATTAGATTACTGAACTTTCCTCCAGTTTAAAGTATGCTACTCAAGTACTTGGCCGGCATTTTTCAATCTTTCCTTCAAACGCCGTTTAGATTGAAGACGGTGCTGGTTGACACGATCGCCTTTTACTGAACCGGCGCATCATCATTATTATTGTGGAAAATTCGTCTTTGCTCTCGATTTACTATTTGATCTGTCTCGGAATATGTGATATAAGGTAATCTGTTTATAACCAGCCTTCCTCATAGTCAGTTCTCAGGAGCCACAAGGAGTAATATGTTATCGTCTTAAAACTTCACCGGAATTTGGCAAAACGTATAATTAATTAACAAACCGCGTCATGGACCTTGAATATAAGTTTACTCTAGAAACAAAATGTTTTTTTAACAATGGTTTTGTTAATAATCGAAACCCCTTATTGCATATTATGGTATTATTGTTTGTACTGAAAGAACTCACTCCGAGTCTTGAGACCATCTCCCGTTTTTATGACCGTACGATTGAGCCCGTCGATGGCCGGCCCAGTGAGGGGTCGAAGAACCAAGCACGAAATTTGATATGCATGTCAGAAACGTGTGCCGTAATATTCTTTGGGAAGAGAGAAAAGCTATAATTAGAGAGTCAGATGTGGGATGGAAATCAAGTATCACGACGCTTCCTCAGCATGACATTGTTGATGTACGGTCAATTATTTTCAGATTTTACAGCTGCGTTGATGGATACCATACCACATCATGTTAAATGACGTCGAGCTGAGATAACAAAATTTTAATCAGATATTATTTTAATTGCGTTTCTGGAAGAATATTTATTTGATTTCTAGTCTTAAATATCGGAAATTTGCTCCGCGGAAACTTCGTGTTTCTAGACCAGCAGTCGGGTTGATGATTCAGAAAATGGAAGGCAAATGAACTTTTACAGGGATTAAATCCGTGAAATTTCGGATTAAATTGGGATGAGGACATCAGAGATAATTTGGGATCCATCGGGCCGAGAAGCATGTGGTCGAGTAGGGGCATCTTTTACGGTATCACCCGGTCGGGGTTTTATTAGCGGAACGATGCGTTATGGCTTATTCAATGATAATCGCTTATGTCATGTGTGCAGATAAACACCCGTCAGTCAGTCACTCATGCTGGTCAGCGGAACATAAGCCATATTATTCCACAATTAAATACTGTCCATTACGTCGAGTGTGGAAGCTTGAAAATATGGGTCTGAAGAAGAAAAGTAACATATTGAGAAACGTTTTTCGTTGATTATCATCAGGGCCTGGCTGTGCTGGTTTGAACGAAAATGAGGGTGGAAAAGTGGTCTTAATTAGTGGACTGACCATAACAGCACATGTTGCGTGTAGTTGACCTTTGGTCAGTATGGAAGATTGCTCAAGAGGCTGACTCACGATAAGAGGGTATTTTGTTGGCCACGGTTGATTTGCGATATTTAAAGTAATAAGCCCACACTAATGACTTCCTGTTGCAATGTCGTTCAGCAGCTCTGGACACATACTCCTTTTCCACTAGAAATTACTCGCTTCATGACCCGGTGGTCATGACTGACCATAACTCTTACAAATAGTCTATTGGCCCATGGCTTTATTACTCTTATGTTTTCCATCAAAAAGTCTTGAAAAATTCTCCAACTAACTTATTGTGGTGGGAAAAATTTTAACCAATCAACTTAGTGACGAATTTAGTTGTTTTAAATTAGATGTACACAAACGCTTGGATTTCAATGTACTGTTGTCGTGTTATCACTTGACTGTTGTCTCTTATCCTTTTGTTTCTGCTCTAAAGATTTTTCAACGCGGATTCGCCACTCTGTTGTATGACTCAGTCCTCTTGATGAATGATGAGTGAGACAATACTTCGTCATCTTTTGTTCCTCTTAAAATCAGGCAGAGAATCTAAGAAAACAAACTGCCAGATCGTTTCTCAAATTTTGAAGTCAAAATCAAATACCAAAGGAAACCATTGTCACGGATATTATCACCTCAAATTTGCACAAATTTTTGGAAAGCGTTGATTTGAAAAAAATGGCCAGCAATATTCCCCGTCGAAGTGCATCGATGCGTTGTGGTAAGAGCTCCTGAAAAATCGCTGTTTCAGCTTTTATTTTGTAGTGTTTAGAGCTTGTGTATGCAACAAAGTATGACAGTTTTCTGAGGTTACAGTGATTTGAGCTTTGTGGTTTTATAGTCCTTGACATTTTTTCTTCAGTACAGCATTTTTTGCTGTCAAATTGAAAGCGCTTTTTGTGAAACTCGATGCCATGGAGTATGAGATTTTTTTTGCTTTAAGGTGAAAGTGAGCTGTGGGTTTCCTTTGGGATTCATGTAAAAAATTAGGTCGGATGAGCGGATATTAAATTCTAATGCAATCAGAGCCCTTTGTCGCCTTTGAAGTATTAGTTTATTCCACTTGGCTTTTTTCCTGTTCAACTAATATTTGGGCAAGTGCCTGGCTCGTTGTATGTAACTCACGTTTGCACTGCATTTTTAGAGCACACACTCTTTATTTGATCAGATAAAGAGGGCAGTTTTCGGTGTGGAAGAAATTAGAAGATTAATATCCGGTCGGTGCTCTATCTTCTTACATGGGATCTTTAGCTGATCTTTATTCTTTCTCAGCGGGTTTAGAAATGGGAATTGATCAGGTTACTGATTCAATCTGTGAAACTGCTAAGATGATATCATCTCATAATATTTACGGTGACTTGATGAAAGTTTCTGAGTTCCGGCTGTACTGTAGTTGAAGCAATCTCGAAGTCATTGATTATTAATCTGGTTCTTGAATTTATGATTAAGTAAGTTTATTTCAAAATTCCATCACTTCTTTTGAATATTTCCAAACGATTCAATCACCACAAATAAGAAGAAACGCTGCATAAAAAAGGTGCAAACTTGCTCCTACAGGTGGCGCTGCAACGTCAGTTATTTGCTGTAGAGCTCTTCATTCTGGCAGCTTGTTTGTTGCACCTCACTTATTGCTCCCATTCTAATGTTTGTTATGTTTTTCCAGGTATTCCGGCTCCTCGAACTTCTCAGGTCCAGTCATCCAGTTCCTCAAATCACTCGAATTTGCCGCAGTCGTTTTTGGTTCCTCCGTCGTCAAAGCTCACAACATCGACAGACAAAGAAAACCGGCAGAACCGTTCAAGTAGCAGTATCAACTCTGGTTTTTCTGGCGCCTCATCCGCATCTCGGCAAACGCTACCAAGTTTTCCTGCTAGTAATTTACCGGTTCCCGGATCGATTGTCCCTCCGACCAACCAAGCTGGCTCTGCAGCCGCCATGGGCAAGAACTCAATGTTTGGTTTTGGTTTCTTTCACAAAACAAAGCAAGAAAAAACAACGAAGATGATTTCGCCTCCTAAAACTGCGTCTCCAAAGACCGGAAAGAATGATAGCAGCAGCAGTGGCATCTCTTCGGCTCAGAGCGAATATTCGAGCGGGTCGGGATCTTCGGTTGCCGGAAGTGACGTTGTTTCGCCTGTCTCCGGCTCGGAATCCTCGAAACCGAAAGAAAACTACCAAGAATCTACGTCGGTGGTAACCAGTAGTCCGAAGATGGCGATA
>JAQIWT010000228.1:0-27189 GCA_034696485.1 Isohypsibius dastychi | reverse complement strand
CATCCCCAACCAGTGCAGGAACATCACCAACTAGTGCAGGATCTGATGCCACCTCGCCAACCAGTGCTGGATCTGACACCACATCCCCAACCAGTGCAGGAACATCACCAACTAGTGCAGGATCTGATGCCACCTCGCCAACCAGTGCAGGAACATCACCAACTAGTGCAGGATCGGATGCCACGTCGCCAACCAGTGCTGGATCTGACGCCACATCCCCAACCACTGCAGGAACATCACCAACTAGTGCAGGATCTGATGCCACCTCGCCAACCAGTGCTGGTTCTGATGCCACATCCCCAACCAGTGCAGCAACATCACCAACCAGTGCTGCGTCGGATGCCACGTCGCCAACCAGTGCCACTTCAGGTTCAACATCACCAACCAGCGCTGCATCAGACTCTACAGCACCCACTAGTCCAACATCTGGCTCAAGCTCGGCATCTGATTCAACAACTCCTGGTACTACGTCTTCATCCGACTCAACCGATACTACCACACCTACATCTGCTACAACGAGTTCAGGTGGGATAACCGAATTTGAACTACCAGCCGAAACAGAATCGGCTTCAACTGGTTTGTTCAGGCAAAAATGTTTGTAATTGCTAATCGATACTCTTGTGTTTCAGACCCATCCACAACTCCGCTTCCCAGTGTGCCAACACGGTCTACAACCAAGGCACCAATCCCGCCTGCAGTGGCTGATGCCATCAAGAACCTTTTGCAGATGCTCGGAATACCACTGGACAAACTCATGGCTCTGTTCAACTGAGCGGTCTTTGGAACACGAGCTTAGCTCCGCTAGCTACCACATAGTGCCCAGTGCTGGTCATTGTGGTGCGAGTGATCTATTGCTTCAGATTATATTTTTCGCTTTTGTGTTGTTCTGTAGCTTTCGTGTTCAAAAATATTGTTGCTCATGTCTGCTTCTCACCATTCGTACCATTTCCTCTGGTTAATAAAGGCGGTACATTGAGGTCTGTGCAGCAAACGTTCCGTCATGGTAACTACACCATCAGTGTTCATACGTGCTACGTGCACGAGTGTACCATACAGGAACTGCCTCTTCACCACATGTTTTTACTCATAAAACTACGTAGGAAGTAGGAACAGTATGGGACCAACGACGGAAATGTTAATCTGGTGCCGTATCGGGAGGTGCTGGCTGGTGATGGGCCTTCCGATCAAAATCATTCCGTGTTTTCTCATTGTGCAGCCTACGGTCAATCAATCGAGTTAAACAGCAGCTCAATGTTGGCGATCTGTATTTCCGAAAAAAAGTAAGCCATGTCTCTCGAACGTACAACTTTCTGCCAAGCATCTCGACTGTAACTTGCACCCTTAGACTTCATCATCCCATTTCTCTGAAATGCAGTCATGAACACTCGATTTGTGAGTCCTTCGTTTGTTTTGGTTTTTGTGATATTGTCATGTAAACCTGAAGTCTACATAGAACGCACGTGGAGAGACGAAGCCAACTTTTGTTTGACAAATTCTTCAAAAAGTAATCTAAAATGTAATGTAGGCTATGAAAACGTCTCGTTCGCACGCCTGCTTTTGTCTAATTTTCATGGTTTGTCCAAGAATCGTGAAACTTTGATTTTGAAATCAAGAAGCGCCAAGGAAACATGTGAACAAACAAATTCTATGATCTCCGATGTTTTTGTCGTCCCCCCCCCCCACAAAAGGGGGGGAGGGGGGGAACCAGCAAAACCCTCATTTTTTCCTGACCGATTAGTCGCGAATTTAAATCTCTCCAAAATATCTTTTTACTGTGCATTTCGGGTCAATGACACGACATTTTCTAAGATCGGGGTCAACGACACGACATTTTCCCCGATCGAGGTCAACGACACGACATTTTGGAAAAAAATCTCTCTGTACTTACCACTTACCTGTGGCGGTCATACTGTCTCCCTTCTGGCATTTGGCCGAAAATATATCTGAAACTCTCATTTTTTCCTGACCGATTAGTCGCGAATTTAGAACCTCTGAAAATATCTTTTTACTGTGTTTCATGGGTCAAAGGACCGACATTTTGAAAGTCCAGGTCAACGGACAGACTTTTAAAAAAATCACATACGATACGTTACGTACAGTACGCTATGTGACGTACGCCAAGTTACATACGATACGCTATGGCATGTACGATGCGCTACGTATGCTGTATTGTGTGACGCCATGTCACGTACGATACAGTGCGTTTTTTTCGCCAAAGGCCGGTGGGGTGACAGTATGCCCGCCACAGGTGGGCATTGAGTAAATTCGCTCTTCGGAGCGATTTTTTACGAGGAATATTTTGATGACATCATCTGAGGGGGCGTTCCCTCTAAATTTGAAAAGTGTAAAAAGAATGAATATGAATATGATATGAATTCCCGAAATATTTCGAAGAATGTTCGTAACTCAAAACACTTTGAATTCCGTTTTCTATTTGTTTTTCTCGTGATACCTCCTGGAATACTGACATTTCATTGAGTAGAGTTTGAGAGTAGAAGTAGGGCTAAATCGTAGAAGTAGAAGTTGCATACCAACCCTCAGAAGAGGCCCAGAAGGGGCTTTTCCAAAAGGCTGTGCTGGCTGGGCTGGGTGGTAGCGGCTGGGGAGTAATTGGCTGACTCGGCTGGCTGGCTGGTCTTATCAATTTAAGACATGCTAGTTTGTTATTCTGAACACAAAATAGGGAAAGATTTTCAAAAAGGAGAGTTTTCAAAAAATTGCCAGTAATACAAAATGAGGAGAACAACAATAAACCATGTGGACCAGCACAACTCACGAACATCGGTATTCAGGATTAGTTTCGCAGTTTTTTATCACCGTCATTGTTTATTCTAAATTTTGTTCCGTAACAGAAGTCTAAATTTCTTCTTTTCGGAACGTTCTTCACTTCCGGTCATGACGTCACTGCCGGTCACAACTTTTTGGTTTTTTTCAAAAAAAAAATTTTTTTTCCGATTTTTTTTTTTCAAAAATTTTTTTTTTATCTTTTCTACCTTCCTTGAGAAGGGGGGGGGGAGACAGTATGCCAGGCCGCCTCAGCGAGCCGGGCATGCGCGCAAGCGCGGCCAAAGCCGCTTTTTGCGAGGAATATTTAATTCGTGCAAGCCACCGAACTTAAATCCTTTCACTTTCCGACACCATGAGCACATCAAAGATACCGAAAGACTAGAAAATCTATAATCGTACCCTTTTTCCTTACATGCGTTTCTTTCTCGGATAGGCAGCCTGAACACGAATTTCAGCAAGTTTTCCCTCATGCTATCCAGTTTCTATTTCAATAACCGGTTTTCGTCTCAAAAAACGTTGTCGATTTGATTTCATCTGGAGTGGTACTGCGTAAAACAATGAACGCATCATCAGTCTCCGAAGACGGAAATGTCCCTGCAGTAACACAAAATTCGGATGTTTTGAAATGGATTCCAGTAGAAGAAGAAAGTTTGATTCTGATAAATATTTTATAATCCATGTGCACTCCTTATGCATCACAGTCTCTTACTGTCAATTTTTCCGGCAGGTTTTTACATTATTCGGATGATCTATTTGGTTGCATCTTATAGGGAGAACAGCATATATAACAATGTGAAGAGCGAACTTTAAACCCCAGGGAGAAAATAAGATCGAAAACAGTTCCGTGACCGTGTTTCTAAACAGCTTACCGAGAAACTAAAGTCTTACCAATATGGAGCTTTCGGATACCTTGTTTTCCCGATTTTCTCATCAGCTCATTAGATTCTCTTTTTGTTTGGAAAACGTTTTCCATTTGGAATGATCGCGATTTCTCACATTCTGCAAGATCGGAAAAGGTCAACCCAGCCAACCCAGCGAACCCAGCTGACCCAGCCAAACCAGCTGACCCAGCTGACCCAGCCAACCCAGCTAACCCAGCTAAACCAGCCAGCCCAGCCAGCCAGCCCAGCTTTTTGGTGCAGGCCCCTCAGATCAGAAGCGAGCTGGCTACCAGTTACCATCAATTATCGTTACATTTCCACTAGCCTTTGGGTACTAGATTACCATGATGATCGTGGTGGTCCCTGATGTGGTGTTACGGTTTACCGCTTTTCACTCTGTTTTCATTTTTGCGAGAAATCAGTTTTCCTTTTGATGCTGGTGTTGGTTAACAGCTTGTGAAATGGGAATTCAAGGACTTCTCCCCTTTGTTCAAAAGGCCTGCAAAACTTCATGCATTTCGGACTTCGCTGGATGCACCGTCGCGGTAGATGGCCATGGCTGGCTTCACAGAGCGGGATACGCTTGCGCTGAAAAACTCGTCAAAGGCCAGAAAACCAACCAGTAAGTTCGCTGAACTGCAATTGCATATGATATTGCATCAACGCTCCGACCAGAAACTGCAGTTATGAATTCGCAGATATGTTGCATATTGCATGCGTTACATCGAAATGCTAAAGCATCACAAAATCAAACCGATTATCGTATTTGATGGAAGCCCGCTTCCCGCGAAGAAGGACACTCATGGAGCGAGAAGAGAGTAAGGGTATCTTGAAATTGTCAGTGCATTTTCTGTTTGAGCTTCTCGTCGAGAAGAAAATTCTGTCTCAATTTTAGTCCCGTTTTCCAGTTTCCTTTCGTTGGAAGGGAAATTCTCTTTTTAGGAAGAAGCAGAAAAATCGAATAAAAGCTTCTGAACTCGAGCAGAACGGTGATCTGAAAGAGGCGCGCACTTTGTATGGACAATGTTTCGATGTCACACCGGAAATGGTATCGCAAGTAATGCAGGTGAGCAGAGATTTTGCGAATCGATTTCAAGCCTCCGTAAAACCGGAAGTTGCACTACATTCAGCCAGATAAACCTCTGGGTTTGTCATCTTCCAGTCGTTATGTAGTATTTTCTGCCTTTTCTATTAAAAATCTTATCCCCCGATAACATTAAAGTTAATAATTAACGTCAATTATTTAAGTTATTGGAAGTAACAGGAATTTCTTACTAAAGTGAATCGAGTGTTCATTTCTTGTTGTGCGCGTTTGGTTTTATATTTGTTTTATTGCTTTGCAGTTTTTTCGTCATTGTTTGAATTGTTTTGATTTGGATCAAAGACATTTAAGGATTTCAATATATTAAATGGCCATTGCTTTCTAAGGCCGTTCAGGCTGATACCTTCCTTTACTTGTTAGAGTTATTGTGGGTTTTTTACAGGTTTGCCGAGAGCAGGGCGTTGACTGTTTGGTAGCACCTTTCGAAGCCGACGCTCAACTGACATATCTGCTGAATCAAGGCATTGTTCATCTTGTGATAACCGAGGATTCTGATCTCATCGCTTTCGGCTGCAAAAAGGTTCGTAATTCAAACATGCTGAAGTCTGGGGGATCTTTATTTCATTCCAGATTTTTTTCAAACTTGACATGAATGGAAAAGGAGTCCTTTACGAACGTCGGCTGTTGGAGAAATGTCTAGGAGGTCGCGCGACATTGTTGGTATCCCCGGGAGGGAAGAATGACGAGCTACTTTTTACGCGTTTCCGGTATGCTTGCATTCTGAGTGGCTGTGATTATCACCCTGGCGGTTTGGCGGGAGTTGGAATTCAGAAAGCCATGAAAGCGGTGATGTGTTGCAGCAACATTTCATCCATCGAAAGGGTAATTCGCGTTATGCCATCATTTTGATTTGAGTTCCTGGAAGTGGAAATTTGATTATTCAGACCAGATATCCTCGAGGAAAATTTTGCACTAATTTTTTTTGGAAGTTCTGATTGATATCATTATTCTGTACTTGGATCAGATGCTTCCCGAATTGGATTTAATGACGGCCTTAAACGGGAAAAATCGCTGGTTATCATTGTGATTATCTATTATGTTTACAGATGTTAGCGAGGATGCCTCAGTATTTGGGAAACATGCATGTCCAAATCACGCAGGAATACAAAGATAATTTTATTTTGGCAAACTCGACGTTCCTTCACCAGATTGTTTTTGATCCACTGCTCCGACGACAAATGCCGCTTAATCCAGTTCCACCGGAACTCGCCACTCGGAATCTGAGTTTTACCGGAAAGTGGGTGCACTTATCTTCTTCCGTGAAAATCGAACAACCGGAAAATTCATTGATTTTGAAAGTCAAAAATAAAAATTGTTAATGTTTATTTTCTCCGAACGGCGGTGACCATCTTCAGTAACTTTCATTTCAGTGGCATGCTGACTGACCAGACTGCTTTTCTGCTGGCTCTGGGGTTCCTCAAGGCTGACGAGCTGAAGTGTCCCGAAGGCATCAAAAAAGCAAAGATGCAGGTAAGATGTCCATTGGTTGACCGGAAGTAACTAGTTTCCGGATGAACTCCATTTCCACTGATCGAAGATGCCGGAGTTTCTGCTTTATAGGCTGTGTCATTCATTAAATCGGAACTGCACCCTGATAGCATCTGGACCAAAAAGTTCTCGAAACCGGCACCTCAAAAATCTCCTCCGAGAACCCCAAGAATTGTTAGACGTGCCACCGTTGGCGAAGTCGTTACGATCGACGTCAGCTCGCCGCTTAGAATTCGCAATTTTCAGGCGGTTCACAGTTCTTCTCCTTCTGCGCCAAAAGGTGAATTGCAATCGAAAGTTTTTTTGTGGTCATTTATCTATGAACTTCGTTGCAGAAATGGAAGATGCAGGATCTCATCCAAAATCCGTGGCTAAAGAAAGTCTTTCTTTAGAAACTCCGCCTCAATCCTTGTCTTTCAAACGAAAGTTGAATTTTGATGACTCGAACGATGATATCGCAATTCCCTTGTCACCTCCACCGGAAAAGAAACCGGCAGTCAGCTGGTCTGCTCCGACTTTCAAGCGCAATCTTTCTCGAACTCTTTCCGCTTCCCAATTCCGCCAGCTCAACGCGAAACAGCAACTATCCACCCAAAAATCCTTTGTTAAAAGCAGGTAAAAATTCTGTTGGCTGGTGGTTTAATCAGAAAGCAAAGCCTTGAAAAAATGGTGGGAACTCCCAGAAAAATTAAAAAAAATAACGCTTGCTTTGAAAAGTTCAACCACTTGTACATATTAATGAGTTGGAATATATTTTGGAAGGTATTTGTTTTCTTTTGTATTTTGGTTTCGAAAGCATCCTTCATTTTCACCCGGATGTTTCGTTACTTCCGGTCATTTTACAAAAAAGTTTCCAAATTCACTCTTGTGCATGATTTTGACTCTTTCTATTATTGTGTATCGTTGTATACGACATGGGAAAATATTGAACGACTTGCTTGGCTTCCGGCTCTTTAGTTTTGGGTTCATCTCGTTTTTCTTGTTTTCAGTTACTTTGCCCAGTCTTCCCTGGATTCGACCGGCTCAAGCCAGAACCAGTCGGCCAGTCAATCAAGTGATTGCTCTTCGTCAGATCCATCGCACGAAGTGATCATTATTGATGAGCAGCAAGACGTTGCTGATAGTCCAATAATTGCCGCAAAAAACAAATCTGCTGTCCTAATCTGTAAAGTGGAATCAAAGACTCTCGCCGACTCCTCTACGCCCTCATCGTCCTGCCCGTCACTCCAGCCTGCCAAAACTGCCTTCTTCTCACAGTTCGCTTTTAAACGGCAAACTGAGAGATCTTCATAACTTTTCTGCCAAAAAATCAGCTCAGTAATTGTTTTTTATCGCATTTGTATTTTTTCTCTGGGCAGATGGGGCATTGTTCTCTTGATCTATCCATCAATGAACCTCAGCAGGAGAAAAATCGATTTCCGGCCAAATGTTCGATAATCTCTCATCGCACTTTTCGTCCCGTTAAAATCGATTATTTAGTTCGCATTAAATATGATTGGTGGAATAAAATGTGGCTGACCAATTGGAAGCGAGTGTTTTGAGCTGTCTGGCCAATGAGGTGGTCGGCCTAAATACAGAGCCTACATTCAAAAGACGTGCATTTACAAGTGAATCAAAACCATTTCAAGATGACTTCACTTTAATCCGCAATTTCGCGTCGTTTGACTTTTGCTTCTATTTTATTGTCATCGATATTTTATTGGGAATCGTTGAACTGCTTGCATCTGCAGTGTTTTTGAAAACACGTGCCGTAAGTGGAAATTCTTGTATTTGTTTAACCAGTATTATCTATGGTGGTTGTGTGGATTACACGCGCTATCTGTCGCGCTTGATGGCGACTATGAGAATGGATTTTTCTGGGATTGTTTGCGAAACACTTTGGCACTTTAAATAGGCCACTTGGGAGCCGTGTTCGCACAGCCATTTCTCCTCGATTTTTCCTTGCTTTATTTCGCATGCATGCTCGATTGTCTTACGTTGAAATTTTGCAGATTCCTAAACTGCGATTGGATTCTTGTCTTTGAAATCTGTGATCCGGAAGTACAACTGCGTTGGAAGTTTTGGATACCTGCACGAAATCGTTATACACGAAAATTTGACTGCAGATATACACATTTGTTCGAGCTTCAAAGCTGTGGATTTGAAGTCGGAATAAACGGAAATCGTTTCAAATGTGGTTTTTTATCGGAGTTGGCTGCATTCTGTAGTTCAATATGGAATTGTTTTGTCTTCGGGATGGAAATCGTATTTTGGAAATTGGACGATCTTGCTCATTGCTTTATTGATCTTGCGGATATGCGGTGGATTTGCAATAAAACAGGTAAAAGATTTCATGTTTCAAACCACTCAAGACCAACATTTCAGTGCGCTGAAAAGGGGAAGGAAGTTAGTGAAGTGTGTAGTTTGACCTACCGGAAGTCTGGCTTCATGCCCCTTCTGCTCTCTTTTCCAGTTTCCTTTCGTCTTCAAAGTGAACCGCATCACAGAGAGAGAAATTTTAGACACTTGCACTTTTTTGTGACGCTGATTAAATTCTTTTCATGTTGAAATACCGAGAAGGTTGTTTGTTCTTAAATTGATAATTTTCAGACTTGAAACTCAGAAGGTTGAATTTTACGCTTGGAAGGTTTGATTTTACACTCAGCAAGTTTTGTTTCACACTCGACAAGTACGAATTTGTCAAATCCAGACCCCAGCTGTTTTTATTTAATATCGTTGATAGTCAGGAACGTATGAGTTTGCAGCGATGAGTGATTGCGTCCAGGTTTTGTAAGTTTGCGCAGTTTGTTTGCCAAGTTGTTCTTTTTTCAATGCCGATATTTTTTCAGTGTCTTATTTCAACTACAAATCTTTTTTTTCTGTCAATATTCCATCCAGTGACATTAATTGGTTTTTTATAGCTGACCACACAAGGACACCGCACCGGATGGTGTAACACGATGTACAATTCGATCCGTCGACAGAAAATGCCGGCTCTCCGCAACGACGAACCATCTCATCATAATTCCAACAGCAACTTCAACTCGGCCCACGTTCTCGTTCATCAGCAGTGGGTGAAATCCATTCTGACTTTGGAGGACGATGCTCTACTGCTCAATTTCGAGGATTCCGTCATGTTCGATGACGAGGCGGACTCGCAGGAATTCAGCGATGAACCCGATCAGCTTGACAGCGAAATTAGGATTGTCCGAATCCAAAAAGCAGTGAATGATGGCTTGGGAATCAGTATTAAAGGCGGAAAAGAGAATTATATGCCGGTGATTATCAGCAAGATATTTAAAGGAATGGCCGCCGATTTGACGAGGCAGCTCGCGGTTGGAGATGCAATTCTTACGTGTAATGGTGTGGATTTGAGCGCGGCTTCCCATGATGATGCGGTCAACGCTTTGAAACTTGCCGGAAGTGAAGTGATTCTTGAGGGTAATTCCCGCAAGTTTCGAAGCTGATGTATTTTCATTGAATTTTTTCGTTGATTTCCAGTTCAGTTTTTCCGGAAATCAAAACCTTTGATGAGGAGAGCGGCGGTGTTGAGTGATATCGGATGGGAGTTACCACATGGGTTTTTAAAGGTATGGTAGTACTAATTCAGGCACCTCAAATTCTCGGCGTGCTTACGAAATTCGTGAGGATACTATGCACGTACAGTTTCATTCCTGTCGTTGAATACGCTTATGGCATAATCTGCCGAACTCCTGCTTTAGAATTTGTAAATCCTCTGTCCCGAATCAAGATGATGTTTTCGTCGTTCTCAGCTTAATTTTAATTTATTGGTGAACGTTTGAGACTGGAAGCTTTATTCGCAGTCTTTATGTGAATTTTGAATCATGGGAACTGGTGTTGTTTTCGTTGTTCTATATTTTTCCATCCAGAAGTAGCGTGAGTCACATACATTCCGCATTTTCTTGCTCACGTAATATATAGTCAGTTTTCACGTATTCCATCGATCTGCACCGAAATTTGTATCTTACATACAGTACAGTGCAGTTAATTTCTATTTTAGTTATTTGCAATTTGTTTTTTTAGCGAAATTTGTTCTTACGTATTTCCAAATACCATCGGGATGAATTTTGGATGATTTATGCAAACTGTTCAGTGTTTTCTGATTGCCAACGCTGAGTAATAAATCTTTATAATTTTTTAACAGGATGCCATCTCATCTCCTTCGCGGAACGTACGTCCAACTCCGAACACTCGCACAGTTCCACTAGCACTAAGTTATTTATCACGCCTGATCGAGCAGTCATTAGAAGCTGATGCGACCGTTTTGCTTCTGCAATCGCCCAATTTGCGCCATTCATGTCAACTTAAATTTACTGATCCCTCCAGTGGATCGTCATGGTTCAACATGATTCATTCTAACATCGCCGCACTCAACCAGAAACTCCTTTCACAGTGCAATCGTATTCTTCCAAAGGTCCTTGGCGGAAGTCATTTGGTCACGTTCGGATGGATGGCCGAACGGGTAAATCGTAAAAGAGCAACACATAGCTGTAGGAATATAAAACATTTTTTAATCGACCGTTTCATCCGTTAGCCCCAAAATATGTAATTGTAGAATGAATAAAAAAAATCGTTTTTCGTAGCGAGAAGAATGATTGGAAAGTTTCATTTGGCTTTTCATCGTTTCATTTGATTTTGATTTGATCTAGAGTTAACCCTCATAATTCGGAATAATAGAGCAAAATTTCTTGGACTCAGAAAATTTCAATGCTGTTTCGCCATTCCGCATGCTTGAAAATAAATCTTGTATCATAATTTTTATACGTCTATTTTAACGATGTGATCATTCCAGGTATACCTTGATGGATCTCAGCAGCTCAAACCAGTATTCACCGCACTGACCGACAAGCAGTTAATGATTTTCGATACGGTGCCCTGGACGAAAGAGGAATGGGCCACGCCGGCATTCACCTGTGATTTATTAGCAACCAGGTCTGATTTCGATTTTGGCTTACAACTAACTTGATGTGGTCCTGTCTGTAGTTGATTATTGCAAGAGAAGTGCTCACCTTCTGGATTTCATAGAATTATTGGAAGGGATTTCATTCTGACTTTTTCAGGGTTTTGCATTCCCCCGGTGGTTCGAGACAGAATACTTTGTCGAGAAATTCCAGTTCTAAGCTTGACCTGACGGAGACGCCGATAACGTTCCAAATAAGGGTCGGGACTCGCCAAGGCATTGAAGCTCACATGTTTAAGGTGGAAACAGCTCGGGATCTTTCCGGTTGGGTTAAGGCGATTATCCAAGGAACATTTCGGGCTGTGGAAATTATAAAGGAAATTTCTTGGAGTAAGTGAAATGGACTGCTTTAAACGTTTTCGTCTGTTACTTTGTTAACGAATTGAAATGCGATAACAATTGTGACTATGATATTTGTTCCGCTTTTTGTTCGCGTCGTTTCTTCGAGAAGTTTTGCTAACCATATATACCAGTAGATAGAGTATTTTTAAGCAATGTGTTCGTACTGTGTAATTATACGCTGAATGCCACATGGCTTTTCTTCTTCAGGTTGCTCATGGCAGAACCGCGAATGCAAGCTGATCTTGAATATTGACAACGGGTTGATGCTCGTCTCTGGTCATGCATCTAGAAAGGAACTTTTATGGAAAATACCCTTCGAAAGATTGAAGACCACAGCGGATGACGGGAAAAGGATGCTGTTTCTTGAAGCCGTTGATTCACCGGAATCTTACGTAAGGATCTCCCCTCTTTTTTTCACTTCCGGTTTCTAAAAAAATTCTCTGTTGTTACCAACCCGGGAATGAATATTGACGGTTTAATTTTCAGTTATCACAGTCTGAAAAGAAAGTTTTGTGTTAGTGATACACTGATGAATCTCAAGTCAAGAATGCTCCAAAAATATCTCGAATTTGAATTTTAGCGACTTAACTTTAGTCGTCATTTCTTTTTTCTTTGGGATTTTTCTGATTAAAATCAAGGTTTTATGGTTTTTTTACAGGCTGTAGATTTGAAAGTCTCGCCAAAACCGGCAGTATTCCACATGCACTCATTCCTGGCTGCCAAACTGCACCGCCAGGGTGCGACGCCATAATCTCTCCCGTTCTCGCGAATTGAACGTTCCATTTTGTTGATCTGTTTATTAGTTGATCTATGAGATTTTTTCGAGTCGTCTTATCTCGTCACAATAATTTATGGAATCTTCCAATTTCCCAAATTCCAGAATCTTGGTTTTGTTTTTCTGAATGATTTTTTTGTGTTTTATATTTTTTCAGAGGTCTTTCCTTCGGTTGTGTTTTTTTGATTTACGTTTTTGTGATGTTGATTTTGTGAATCAAACTTCTCTCGGTGAAAAAAACGCTGACCTTATGGTTTTTTGGCATCCACTGTTTTTCCGACATGTAAGCGATGGCAGTATTTTTATTCCATGGATCGCCGACTCGGTATATGGTCAAAGTCGTTGAATCAGCCTTCCCAATCAAAGCAAAGTAAGCAAATCAACGGCGCCAGCCAGACTCCGCCTTCGCGCCAACAAAGAGAAATCGCAGACGCAGTAGAGCGGAGCGTGCTGAAATTAACGGTGAAGGGGTTTCGATCTGTGAAAAGTTAGATTCTTTTGCTTTCTAAATCTAGGTTTAGTCGCCCTTGATCAATCTATTTACCCAATATGTGATCACGATTTGTTATTATTGTGGACATGGATATAAGTCTGCTATGATCACAGCACACCTGAACCTGATATTCAGTGCCCTGTAAATTTTTAGTTGGATTGGAATCTCAACTTGTTGCCTCGAAAGGATGTTTCCTCTGAATTTGGGCCGTATTCTGCTGTTTATCTGCTCGATAGGTTTGTTTCTGTTCACATTCACAATATCGCTTCGAATTCGTCTCACCTGGCAAGAGTTCTTCAGTGCTTTGCATTTATGTACTGGACTACTGGTAGATAAACAGAGGCATTCCATTCCCATACAGGGATTTCCTGTTCCGCCATGATAACCTTGTACTCGGGTTAATCTTCCTTGATAATAACTGATAATTTCTTGTCTCTGAAGGAGTGAATGGTTTCAGCTAGTACTCGCAAATCGAAACGAACAAAAATATTATCGAAGAGTTTTAAGTCCGGACGTACGGAAGTCAGGAGATGATGTGAACTTCGCCATGTTAAACAAATCTTTTTTTCAGCCCGTGTTTCCGGTGCGGTTAACCGGACCGTGCTCTGTCATTGCGAAAACGATGGATGTCCTCCGGGAGAGACGTTCTGTACAGCTCCTTTCAATGGGAAGTGTTACGTCTCGGTTAAAGAGGAACGCGAACCTGTCTCCAACGATATATTCCGCGTTCATTCCGCTGGATGTTTCGATGAAAGCTCCTTCTTCCAGTGCAAAGGAGGATTGTTGAACACGAAAAACTTCCTGAGTTCAAAGACGTTTTTACGGTTATCCACGGAATGCTGCGATGATGAAGATTTCTGTAACGAACACTTGGATGTTCAGTTGGTGGATATTCCTGCTGCGACAGATTCTTCTTATTCGAAACCGTCGGATCTAAGCGTCCTCCTGAGCATTATTTTCGGACTTGGATTTGGTGTTGCTGTAATTGGATTGACTGGGATTTATTTCTGCTGCAAATACAAGTTCGTGTTCAACAGTTTTGCTGACCGGAAGTTGATTTTCTGACGGTTGTCTGTTTGTTGCAGAAAACGAAAATTGAAAGATCAGCTTCAGCAGAGGCGGATGGAGAATTTGAAGCTGCTTAAAGATCCGTTCAGTTTCCCGAAAACCGAGTGCGACATCGAAAAAGGCAGGATTGTTGACGCGGAAATGACATCCGGTTCCGGTTCGGGATTGCCGCAGCTTGTTCAAACAACCATTGCCAAACAACTGCAGTTTGTTCGCAATGTCGGAAAAGGAAGATACGGTGAAGTCTGGCATGCTCGATATCGCGGCGCTGATGTGGCCGTGAAGATTTTCTTGACATTAGAGGAAGCGAGTTGGGAAGCTGAACGAGATCTTTATGGAACCATTATGCTCCGCGATGAAAACCTCTTAGGTAAAATAGTTGTATGATTTCTGATAAGCTGTTTTAATGAGGAGACAAAATGTTAAGTAATAATATTTTTGTAAAAACACTTCCGGGCCATTTTAAATGTTCAATGGGCTTTTTGGTTTAGCTCAGTTCCTTTCTTTTCTTCTAACTTCTTTCATTTCTGTTACAGGTTTCATTGCGGCGGATATCGGGGGAACAGGAGCCTGCACCCAAATGTTGCTCATCACAGCTTATCACCCGGCTTCGTTATATGATTTCCTGCGTCGTCTGGAAGAACCTCTAAGTTTGAAAACGCTGTTAAACATGGCGGAAGGAATTGCTAGTGGGGTCTCGCACTTGCATGCGGAAATTGTTGGAACCGCAGCCAAACCTTCAATTGTCCATCGTGACATGAAAAGCAAGAACATTCTTGTTAAAAACGACGGCGTTTCTTGCGTGATTGGCGACTTCGGTCTGGCGTTACGGTAGGATTTACGAGAAAGTTCTCTGAAAATGTTGAATTTGAGTTTCCATGAAATAATCATTTGCGCGAAAATGGCTCTCAGATATTTAAATCCGAATATTCCCGTAATCGTTGATTTCGTGTTTTTTATTCTGAAAGTTTTTTTAAATGTTTCGATTCTATTTATTGACGTGAGAACTTTATTCATTGAAGTTTTTCTCCGGAGAAGCAGCTTTTGACTCGTTTTCATATGTGGTATTTATTTTATTGCAGTGAGGATCAGTTCCGGCAGTTTCCGCTCGATCGAGATATGCGCCAAGGAACAAAGCGCTACATGGCACCGGAAATTCTTGATCACAGCGTTCAGAGAAACTTTGAAGCATTGAAGCAGGCCGATATGTATGCACTTGGTTTGGTGTATTGGGAACTGACTCGATGTTGCGGTAATTCAGACGGTATGAACTTGCACCACGATTTAGTTCGATTTCGGGGGATGGAATTAGTTGTAATTACGGTTAATATTGCAGGGAACTTTAGAAACGAGTACGAACTTCCGTACTATGACATGGTTGGATCGGATCCTGGCTTCGATGAGATGCGACAGGTGGTTTCCGTGGAGAAATGCCGTCCAAGGATCGATCAAAATTGGGATGTGAACGATGTAAGGAAGGAAATTTGAAAAATTTGTAAAAGTTGGGGGTTGACTTCCGGTCTGAAATTGGGCTATCCTGAAATTCGTTTTAAATGTTTCTGTTTGATTCATTGAACAAGAACTCGTCAAACTTTCTTGATTCGTTTGATAATTGTTGATTCTTCGATTTCAGACAACACACTCTTACGTTCAAATAATGGCGGAATGCTGGAGCGCAGTGCCATCCGCCCGAATTACTGCTCTACGTGCCAAAAAGTCGTTGGGACGATTGCAAGCGGTTTTGCACTGAGTTGGCGGACATAGCCCGTGCCCATTTTCAAGCCCTGATTCTGCCGGAAGTTCGAAAACGTCTTCATTTTTTATAATCTTATCTTAGTGCCGCCAGTCGTTTTTAATCTCGTATTTGTTCATATTGTTTTTTCCTGGCAGCTTTCAAACTGAGCGTGTTCGTTTTTTCGGTTTTATCTGAATTTTTATTATGATTTCTTAGTTAGCTATAATGGCCTGTAATACCAACTGTTTTTGCCTTACGTACTTTTGCTCATCATTTCTCTGTCTCTTTCTCTACTGCCTTGCCTTTGGTTAATAACGACCTTAACTGAAACCCTGTCTCGGGAAGGAAACCCAGAACTGACGAAATAATAAATCTATGTCGTCGAAAGCTCGTGTAGTCGTTTCGACATCGAAGGTGTAACAGCGGTACTGTACATGGTTGAATTATTTTCAAAGTGTCTCCCGGTCAAAATTTTACGGGGTTGAAAGATGCAACTCGTCTGCGCTTCGCTCACCGGCAGCAGTCATGCAAAATCAGCGATCCGCCCCCCCCCCCGCTTCGCTTCTAGCATTCCGTTTGGCCAGTGCTTGACGTCACCGCGGTCATTCCCCTCAGTGCTCCAGACCGGCAAAGACGGCTCGGTGGAGGCGTGGCGAAGATCGGCTCATCGCGGGCCAGGTTTCACACAGTCAGTTGAAAGTGTTGTGCGTTCGCCATTCTGCCAGTCACATCTGAAAGTCCGGAAAATCGCCTGATCTTGCGGAAGCACCCCACTTTTCCTCCATATCTCACCGAATTCCACATTGGTATTGTTTTTGGAAACGCTGGACGTCGAATCTCGCCAGCCATGAATCGTTTATTGATATTTTCCACGCTGTTCGTGGTGACCTTTACCGTCATCGACGCAGATTTGCTGCAGGATCCACTAGGTAAGTTTGTAAAGTGATATTACCTCACTGAGAGTTTTCTGGTGATTTGTTTAACTGTTATTTATTGATTCTCTGCCATCATTCTCAGGTGGAAATGATCCAGGACAGCAGGGATGGGCAAACAGACCTGTGAGATTTCCTGGCCAAAATACGGACAAGATTTCATTAGCAGGTGAAGAATTGAATAGTCTCCTCTCGAGTTTCCGAACTTTGGTGCTTCATCCGGGATTTTATGCTTTGCAGATTTGTTCAGCGACGAAGACGGTGGCGATGACGAGGACAACTTCCGGGTTGCCCCTTATGATGCTCCCAGTTCAAACCAAGGTCAGTGAACGCTCTTCGTTCGTCTTTAAATTTTCCTACCCTTGAAGCAAAGAAGTTCTTCTTAAGCTTCATGTTTCGTTTGGTTTCTTGCGTTTGGGAAACAGTTTTTTTCGAGCTGACTTTTATAGCTATGAAAATCGAATTAGTCTTTCTGGTTTCACTTGGGATTTCAGTTTTAGCTTCTCGTTTCACCTGTTTGGTTTTGGTTTCTTGCGTTTGAGAAAAAATGTCTTTTCCAGCTGAAATGTATTGAAAACTCGCTTGGTCTCTCCGGTTCCGAAAAAAAGCTTTTTGTCCAGAACGACTAGTGTTGAATGTTTTTCTGATTTTATCCCGAAGCTGTTTTATTGACCTGTTGCTTGAAACGGGTTAATCTGCTGTGTCATATTTTCTTTGGGTTTTAGACGAGGATGATGACCTTGAAGGACGTCAATACTTCGGATTTCCTGCTGTCCATCGACGCGTTGTCCGTCGTCGCCGAGTTATCTATCCAGGCTCGTCTTCCATCCCCATTTTTTGACATTTCATCTTTTTTCGAATCCAATTTCTAAATTCTTTTTTCTGTGTTAACGGTTTTCGCTTGTTCGTTGCTGCAACGATGTGTGCTGTTCAGGTGCATTTGACGAAGCTGATGAGGATTCTGGAAATGTGAAAGGGCTTCTAGAGAAAATCTACCGTCTTCCTGGACCAGGTTTGTTTTTCCCCGTCAATTTTTCGGCTGGCTGATGAGTGACAGGAAGTCGAGCTGTTTTCAAATAGGGAGCTGCGCTTGGTTTCTACTACCTTGTTTTTGTTTTTTACATAGGTAGACGTTTGGGTAACGATGAAGATGAAGACCGGTCTGAGGATTGGGATGACGAGGATAATTTGGAAGTAGGGCTGCCTGGAAAGCCTCGACGTCATTACACCCCAGGTATAGTACAGAAGAATGATATCCAGTACTAAGCTTGGCTATTTCAAATCTCAGCTTTCTAGTCAGATATTGTTGTTTTTGTTAGTTGATTTTGTTTTTTCTCCGGTAGGTGATTATCTCGGCAGAGCTCCAGCTGGTACCGACGTTTCACGACCAGGGACATCGCCTGTATTGATGTGAGTTATCTTACGTTGGTATTAGAATTAAATTCAGCTTCATGATTTAGAAATTTCGTCACTTGGTTATGAAGTCTTTGATGAGAATCTCATTTCACAAACTACATTGTTTTTTACACGAGTTTTATTTCAACAGTATTCCAAGTGGTGGTGCGCAAATGGGTCAACCCGGTGCACTGGGACAACCTAATCGCGATGAACTGGATGAAGACGTTGGTCCATCAGATGATTGGTACTCTCGCCGCCGTCGAAGATATTCTCGCTCTTCTCGATACCTCAGATGGATTCTCCGACGACTTGGCCGACGCTACCGCTATCGACGCAATCCCTGGTGGTTCCGCGACGAATGAAGTTCCATCCATTCATTCCAGTGACCTTTTCAAGGAGCATTAAGCTATTCAGCCATTTCAGTAGTCTAGCACTACAGCATTTCCCGTGTGTTACCAACTATTTCCTGAAGTTGTTTTTAAAGAACGTTTATCATGCTTGCATGGTTCCGAGGTGAATGAAATGGAATATGACTTCAAGAAAACTCACGAACTCACTCTTGTTTGAAACTTATGATGCCATTGTGTGTTTTCAATGGAGAAGTTTAGATTCGATAGGCTAGCTGAATGTACAGAACATACAGGAAGTTTTGAGCAGTTACATACAAGCAAGTTCATGGCCACTTATTCTCACTCAGTTCCAGCATCCTCGTTCATCGGGGGTTCCAGCGATGCCAAACACCTTGTAGATCACCTGATACATTGCGAAGCGCTTTTTCGGCGACGCAGTGTTGCTGGCCCCAGCTCCGCATTCCAATCCTCCATTGATTGCCTTGATGGTCGCGCCAAATTGTCCGGAGCTGACTCCAGGCTTGTCATGAACGTTAGCTGACCAGAACCAGAAAGAGACATCCCACGCGATTTTGTCGTTAGTTGCCACTTGGTTTGGGTTGGTTAACAACCGGGTATCACCGTACAGCGCCAGAGATGCGGCATTGTAGTTATAAGACCTGAAATCTGATATGCAATAGCCACCGAATGAATTCATGGAATCCCTACCATGAAAGCTGGATATAGCCTCGACCGTAGTATTGTTGGCCGGGAACATCCAGAGCAGGGTGCACGTAAGCCCCCGGGGGCGGATTGTACTCTGACTTGGCACGAAGTCCGTCAGATTCATGAAGGATATTGGCAAGGAACATGGCCAGTTCACGCTTGTCAGCAATTCGTCCAGAAGAAGTCGCTCGGGATATGACGTTGTTATATTGCTCGTCAGTTGGTGTTGGATAGCCGTTTTGGGTGACTGCACTAACGAACTGGGCCTTCGTGATCAAACCACTACCTATAACAACACAAACAATGCTTGCTGTTCTCTTGGAATAAAAAACGACCAAGTGCTTACCGGGTGGTGGTGGTGGTGTTGGTGGTGGTGGAGCGGGAGAACGAGTGGTGAGGCCGCCAGGTCGAGATGTCGGTGCTGGAGTGTTGGTTCCGCCACCCCCGCCGCCTCCGCTTTGGCAGAAGCCCCATGGAGCGGAAGCGGGAACACAGATCAAGCCGGCACAGCATGGAATCGATGCGGAACATCCAACACCACGCCCCTGACAAGCGCATGCCTGCAAGATAGGTTGTCACCAAAAGATCACCAACGAAACTCTTTGCTTACATTGTCAATGACCATGGTGGCAATCACCGAAAAAGTGAGACACTTCAAGAATATATTCATGATGGAAGTCAAAAACCAGAAGGTTGAATGTGGTGGTTTGAACAAGTTCCTCGGTTTTTATACGGATCTGAGTTTCTTGGATCAGAACTCTGAAGATAATTGCGCCCGGCTTGATAGGTGTGTTATCTGGTGGTTACATAACCAAAATTCGTTGGGATATAGTAGTCCCTTGAAATAAATCATTGCAATTCCCTGAATTTCCAGTGGAGTTTGAAAACAAATGAATAACGCCGATACGATTGTGGAACGGTAGTTCGTCGACTCAAACATAATCTGCTTTTATGAGGTCGTGAACTTGAAAGTTACGGTTCTTGTAGGTTAATCGCCGAAACTTAGAACACGGTAAAAAGCACTCTAAGAAAGCTTCCTGTCGGAGTTCATTCGGTTAGAAAGTTGAACTCCGAAAGCCACCGAACGAATAATTCGAATTAGAAGAGATTTTAAGCTGGGCATTTTAACGTTAGATTCAGTCGCAGTGAGAATATTGAGTTGCTTTCATTACAAATTCCCAAATGCAATGGCAGTGAAAGTGCAGTATTAAATAGTACCCTAGAGAATTATCTTAAACTATCAATAGGAAGGGACGTGTTCACACATCTGAGACGGCTAGTGATCGCGACGGCCATTGTTCTAACTTGTTTGTTGCAAAATTAGACCATATAGTCCCCCCCCCCGCGTGGAAACAGCGCCGTGTCTGATTATGTAATTTCGACCGCGTTTTGTCGTGGACTGTACCATACATAATGCAAATCGGCGAGTAATCGCTTTCCTGTTTGTTCAGCATGCTTCGCCTGGGACTGATACTATTACTATTCGAATTCAACTTCGAATTTCGTGCCTGTATCAGCAAATTACCTATCAGCTAGCTACATCATACAAAAGCTACTTAGAGTGTGGTATCATTGGTCGTCACTTGTCTCATTTCTCTGCTGACAAAATTCTCATTCGGTTTTCTTTTCTTCAACAAAAATCCCCGTGCGAATAAAATGGATCGATGGGTAGGAAAAACGGCACTTGTCACTGGAGCTTCAACTGGGATCGGATATGCCATTGTAGAGGCATTATCTAAACATGGCGTCAACGTTATCGGCTGTGCACGAAACATCGAGAAAATCGAGGTAGAAATCGCACATTTCACACCGAAATCTTTCAGCAACGCAGTGTCATCTTCCTAGGAACTGAAAAACCGCTTGACAAAAGATGCTAGAGGCAACATCCACGCCATCAAATGCGATTTGAGCAAAGAAGACCAGATCACCAGCATGTTCAACGAAATCGAGAAAACCTACAAGGTTGTCCATATTCTAATCAACAACGCTGGAATGGCCAAACCAGATGACCTTCTGAATGGTGACACCCAGAAATGGCGGGATATGGTTGATGTATGTCAGTAATCTTGCTCGTTTGACATTAATCGTAACTCAATCGCTTCTCGTTTCAGCTCAACGTCATTGCACTGTCTGTCTGCACTCGTGAAGCACTACGCCTGATGGACAAGAATGGGGTCACTGATGGTCACATTGTCAACGTTAACAGGTGACAATGTCTGCTTTTATAGTTTGCTCGAGACTCTGAATGTTATTATTCACAGCATGGCTGGACACGCAATTCCAGACATGTCAGCCACCCACTTTTATTCTGCAACCAAGCATATGGTTACAACTTTATCGAAAGCGCTGGCCATGGAGCTAACCGCCAAAAACAGCGGCATCCGCGTTACGGTAAAAGAGTGATATGCTGAACAATCATATCAATCTTATCAAGTGTCTGTCAACAGAATTTGAGTCCTGGAGCGGTTGACACTGAGTTTGCTAGCAACTGGCTCGGACGCGATAATGCTGACGCATTGAAGAAAGTGTTGTCCAGTTTCAAGTTCCTTCAAGCTCAGGATATCAGCGATGGCGTAATCTATGTGTTGTCTGCACCGGAGCATGTCACCATTCGCGAGCTAACTATTGCGCCAACATACCAACCAAACAGCTTCAAGACCGAATAGTAATTTGCAACTCGCCATTTAAGATGCACCTTCATTGTGCGTTTGAATAGTGGTCATTTTGTGATTGTGTCACCCACCACCACTCTCATCAAAGTTCTTGAATGAACACGGGATAAATAAAAACGAAAAGCCTTGTCTTCAATCAGAAATGTTGGCATTGAGCGGGGTCTAGTGAGGATGTTCGAATCTACATTGATTCGATTCGATCCGAAACAGGGTAATAGAAGCCAGTTTTTGGGTTGCTTACGTCTTGCTGTCTACCAAGGAACCCCCCCCCCCTCCCGCACCCTTCACCTACCCTGTCTTTGCAACTGTGTAAGGACGCATGCCAGCTTCCACTGAGTTTGTCTTTTTCCCGCTCTTTTTTAAGGGTCATTCCTAGCTCAGCCGTCCGCTTGGTATACGTGTAATTGGTTACCCCTGCTTACCGACATTGACCTGTGTACGCAACAGCTTTACTTAACTTTGCTTGATATGATAACATCCAAAGCTCATGGGCTGGGCAGTCGGAGTGCTTATTGCGTTTCTTACAACAGATACGCACTGTCCATTTTCAATGTTTTTCTTCGAGGCTTGTGTGCTCGAGAGAATGACTCGCTCCTTGGTATTCCCCGTGGCACTGCTATTGTTTTGGATCACTGCACTTGGTCATTCGAGGTCAATTTGTGATGGCTCTTGTTGTTATAATTCTGAGGTGAGCGACGGTTGTTGTCGTATCTGCGACGAACTTACGACTTCGGATTATGGCGCGGTAAAGGTGAGCAATGCCCCACCCAACTGATATGAATGTGACAACTGCAAAGTTTTGGAAGAAAAGTCATTTCACTGTTTTTCTTTACGGAGTAAAAAGAATAAAATCTGAAGACAATCATATTCAAAAAAGATGAAAATGACGTACTTTTGTTTGTGGCCATTCGATGACTTAGGGTATGAGAAGTGATTTTCAGGCAGGAGACAACTAAATGTTTATTTCTTAGACAATTCGAAGTTCGACTTTTGGCAACGTCTACAGAGAAACCACCATTGGATTTACCAACACCAGAATCCTATCGTGCTCCTGTTTTCTTAGAGAATTCGGATCACAACCAAAATCTAGCCAGTTGGTACGCGAAAACTGAGGGGAAACCTACTCCAAACCTGAGCAAGATGTAAGAAGAAACCCGGTCTTGCGAAAATTGTTGAGCTAGTAATCGCGTTATCACAGGCTGCCGCGAAGCTGCAACAGGAGAATGTGTACAAAGCAATCTACTTTGCGATAGGAAGCGTGTGTTTCATGGGTGCAACCCTTGTCGGGGCAATCCGGTATCATAACAGCCTGCAGAAAAAGCAGTCACCTGATGACCGCCAACACCTTGTTAGAGCCGCAGATGAGGCTGGCAGAGCTGATCCAGCAGACACACTTGAAGTCATTGTGCATAATCGAACAACATAACTTCTTGAATTTTCTGGTTTTCTCTTGATTTTGGTTTACTGACGTTTCTCATTCGTGAATTACGGCGTTTTTTGGGACTTGTTCGATAACAAAATGCGTGCCATGAAATTCTATACAGTTTTCCGCTTGTGTTTTTTCATTGTGAGGAGAATTCCGGTGTACCGACATCTTCAGCATTTTTTATTTTCGGGTTCTCCGTGACACGATCTAAACCAAAACGCACTCAGTTAAAAAGAGAAAGGCAGAAGTCTTCAGTAACGGAACTTAATGACCACGACTAAGCAACGCTGGTTCGTTGCCGTCAATGATCAAATTTACGGTTACCGTAAAGTGGTGCACAAGAACATACAACTGGCGAAAACAAATTAGTAAACTATGGTCGTAAAAGAATTTCCTCAACCACCTATTTAACCAAACTCCACGGCTTTTGTCTTTCACTGAAAAGCACTCTCGTAGAAATGGCAGGACTCCTCATTTTATCGTTGTATGTTCTTGTGTTGGTTTGCTTAGCCGTAGCTCCCAACCCGGATGAAAGCGATGAAGACGACGACGCGGTCATCAGGTAATCCTCACGACCCTTCAACGATTGCATCTTTTCAAATTGAGATTTCTTTCATAGCCGTGTGGAAAACTTGTACCGAGGTCGTGTAGGGGGCTGGAAAGCAGGGCGCAACCAGTTCTATAAATATAACCGAGATCAGAAGAAGGCTTACCTAGGAGCACAGTTCCCTGGACCGAAAAACTTCCGCGATGATGGCCGCAACATTGTTGCCCCACGGGATCGAAATTTCGAAATCACAAGAGCTGTTCCACAAAGTTTTGACGCAAGAACCCAGTGGCCTGCGTGCGCTGAGACGATTGGTGACATTCGTGACCAGCGTCAATGTGGATCCTGTTGGGTAAGAGATTCCACGCTACGCTATGAATACAATGGACTGTGACAATGCTACAGGCCCATGCCACTGCATCTGTCGCGTCCGACCGGATCTGTATTGCTTCTGGCGGAAAGATCACTAGGAAATTATCGACCCAGGACCAAATTTCCTGTATGCCTGCAACGTATTTGGCTGGGACAGGAACAAATCTGTGGTAAAATTTTATTACCGTTGAAGAGCGCATATTAGTGACTAGAGTTACCCGAGCAGCAATGGATTTGATACCAGAGTTGCAATGAGAATGTTCGTCAATCAAGGGATTGTCACGGGTGGAGAGCACAATCAACCCTCAGTCGGATGCATGCCGTACACTTCGGGCAGCGGTACTGGCAACTCTAATTCCTGCACTAAAACCTGCACCAACTCGGCGTACGGGACCAGCTATGCCCAGGACAAAAGTTACGGTTGGTGACCTTTACACTTTTTCAGAATTCCAAGTCTCACAGAGAGTGTACTTGCAGGAAAAGATGTCCTTATAATGGGATCGATCATGTCGAGCTGGAGACGGAACGGTGCAGCCATGAGTATCAATCACACCTACACGTTCAACGCAGCAGGGGGCATCCAAACACAGAATTCGGCGGCAGACACGGTGGAGAATCTGATGATGCAGGAGATCATGACGAACGGCCCGGTTGTTGTCTCATACGAAGTCTACAATGATTTCATGAGTTATTCATCAGGTAACAAGAAATCAACGATTTCATAACTCCACGGATGCCAAAGAAGTTTTGATGAACCAGGGGTTTACCAACGAACATCGTCCTCATCACTGGGTGGGCATGCTGTCAAAGTCATCGGATGGGGCACTGAGGGTGGGGTCCCGTACTGGCTGGCGGCGAATTCTTGGGGAGCCAGATGGGGAATGAAAGGGTTTTTCAAAATCCTACACGGCTCGAACCATTGTAACGTTGAACGCTACATCGTAGCGGTCACAGCAGTCGTTTGAATGATGCTAGGAACTCACTTAGGACTGAATGGTATTTGTGCATTTTTCAATTTTTTTCTTCGTTGATTGTGTTGTTTTGTGAAGTCATGTTTGATATGTCATTCTTGGCAAGAATGGTATTCTTTCTGTCTCTGGAAACCATTTTCTTCAGACTGATTTAACTGTCTAGAAAATTGTTCAGCAAACTGTGCTGCAAACTGTGTATTTGGGTAAACCAGTGATAAGATCGAAGGTAAATGCAGCCGGTGTTGTTCAGTTACCACTTCAAAGTCAAGTGTGATTGTACTTGACCTGAAACCACACGGGAAGCTGCGCTACTTACCGTAATGACCGAAATAGAAGCCCGGGCTACAATTCTTTCGAAGCTCCAGGATCTGGGCTTCAATTTCGGGGGGGGGGGGGGGCTTTTATTTCAAATGAAGGAAAGAATAAGGAACGCCGACTTTATTTTTCTTAGGATTGAAAGGAAATTAAGATTTTCCGACGACCGAAAATTGTATTTCTCAGCACTTCCTTGATGTAATTCTCCGTCAATGCATCATTCATCCAGGTTGTCCCTTCGTATTTGATTACCAACTTTCCACGAAATTAACGTACGTTTCGTCGTATCCACGTACTCAACGTACGCATCATTTCACAGGCATTTCATAGTAGCCCATGGGCTTCTATTCCGGGGGGGGGGGCTTCTATTTCAAAGGAACAGCCGGAAACTGGGCTTCTATTACGGACTGGGCTTCTGTTACGGGGGGGGGGCTTCTAATTCGGACATTACGGTAACATTTGGAAACTGATTGCTCGAAAGGTCAAATTAGGATTTCGATTACGTACGCTTTGCTGGCAGAAGGAAGAGCACCTTGTGGAGTTTCAACGTGACACCTGATCTCATGCGACACCTAGCCTCCCTTCTCAAAACACTGAAAGGCCGATAACCGGAATGCCCGTCGGCAGTGAAGTCGGAAATCACACCACGCATTTTTTACAATGCATCACGATCACAAACGTTAAAATGTATTTGTTTGAAAATAGATTCATTTTAGGTAATCACTTTGATCGCGAAATGTGACCACATTTAAAGGAGATCTTAGAACTCTAATTCTTTCCATGAACAGCAAACACAAACAAAAGATGTCAGGCAATGCAGTAGGCGCACTATATGTAGTTATGTAGGCATCTCATTCGCTATGTTGTCCGTGACGATGTAAAAGCTGAGTGCAATTTGACCAATATACAGCTTCCATTGTCATGCCATGCATGAATTTCAACAACATCCGGTACATGTACGTTTCAAACATGTTTTAAATGAAAAAACAGGTTGAATTTCATCGATTTTCAGAACGGACAATTTCAAGTTCACAAAAATACATAATCAGCCCTGATCCATTGCATAGAAGTCCCTTGACGTGAAAAATGATAACACGCACTGTTCAAAACTGGGGTCTGCAAAGGTGCTCTGAATGACGATGTACACTTCTGATTCCCCTGAAGTGTGCGACTGCAATATTGCCACAGCAAAGGGTGCGATATGGTAAGACTAGCCGAAACACAAGCTGGCTGGGGTTAACATACAAAAAATGCAAAACAAATGTCCAGTATTTTCTGGATTTGAGCGGAATGTTGGATTGATTTTGACAAAGGCGAAAACTTATCCGCTTTTTGCTGTCATTTATTTGAATGGTTCTCAAGGGTGACAACATCCTACCTATCACCGCCTACGAGCCAACGTCGGTTCAGGCCATCTTCGATGAATTATGACGTCTAGAAGAGGCAGATCATACATCTTGTGCGCGGAAAACCAAAAGAGCCATAAATAGCGAATTTCTCAAGCTATCATGAAGTCAGATTCCACCATCGTTTGGATCTGTCACATCAAGACTGTTTTCTGTGGTCGCCAGGGACGTGGACATTTTTCTAATCCATAGGGCTCAGGCCAGTTAACAGCTATGTCGGAAAATATCCCGAAAATGGCTCGAAATGTTTCTGGTTCAGCGAGCAACTATACCTTCCCCGTCAATGTCACCACCAAGCCCGAGTTCCTGACTTTGCAGGCCGTTGAAGTCTGGTTCGGACTGACCACCACCATGACAGGTCTTGGGACAGCTGCATCGATTCTCCTGTTCGCCGCCATCATTCTGGAAAGGCAACTTCGAAGTCGAACTGGGATTCTCATCCTCACGCTCCTCTTCACCGATAT
>JAQIWT010000227.1:0-27246 GCA_034696485.1 Isohypsibius dastychi | reverse complement strand
CCCCCCCCCCCCTGGGGGGGGGGGGGGGGACAAAAATCAAAACACCAACCATCACGGTTGACTTACCAGTTTCATTGGTATTTGGTGAAAGACGTCCAGTGCGGAATCCAGATGGTGAGCCAAAACTTGTTGGGGAAAGGACAAAGTCATTGGCCAGACGTTTGCAGGAAGATGGGGAACCCTGACGTTCAAATTCGTTATCATCCATACAATCCATCCGACGCTTGTTTGGCCTGGATGGTATGAGCGCAGCACATGCCATCTTTATTTACGATGAATGAAATGGGGAAGACTGAAGAAAATGTAAGGAAGGAAGTGGGGTTCAAATGCAAAACGAGCTTTCTTCTCGAAATAAATTTTGGATTGATCTGCAGCTGGTTTGAGGGGGTCTGGCTTGGCTGGCTGACTGGTCGTGGCGATGTTGTCATTGGCTTAACCGGTTAGCGCGCGAACTCCGAGCGGGACCGCCCGTATCTTGGACCGAGTCGACAACTTCTTGTGTTTTGGAATTTTGAATTTTTGCTGTGTTTTTGACTGCTGATATCTCTGCTTAGTAAACCATGAAATCCGATTGAAATTATTGTTGTCAAGACCACGTTTTAACCTATTCATCGCTTCCTATCGCAGGAGATGGACAAAACAAGAAGATGGATTTGTCCTTGGTGAGCACATGCACGAAGGTAGTTATGCCTAACCATCGAAATCCCCGTAGACAGCTCGTAGTTCAGCGTTGATTAGTACAGGCGCACGAGCTGAACAGTATCGTTATTGCTATATGTGTCGTCGTTCTGGCAGATTTGGCTTTTGTTTTTGCCTCAGCTTCTTCTGGGTGAACCGCGAAACCCTTTTCTTCCCGCTGATTTATTGAACTACATTAGGTCCTCTAACATTCGTGCTCTGTTTTCTAGAATCGATGTTTTGATGGTGATATTTTGGTTGCAGGTTTCCGGGTTGACTGCGGATCATTTTGATTATTGAGCTCATTTTTCCATCAGAGAAACGGAAGTCGCTTCCTGTATGAATGAATTACTAGATTTCCGATCAATCTGAGCGAAATGGTGAGTCTTCAGCACGACTTCACACTGCATAGCGAGCATGGTTGAAACGAATGCGTTTTCTGAATGATAGGCTTCTTCGTCGACACTGTTGCAACTCTGCACGGATCTTACG
This sequence comes from Isohypsibius dastychi, assembly GCA_034696485.1. Lineage (NCBI taxonomy): Eukaryota > Metazoa > Tardigrada > Eutardigrada > Parachela > Isohypsibiidae > Isohypsibius > Isohypsibius dastychi. The sequence goes on along the minus strand of JAQIWT010000227.1, from coordinate 26,076 downwards.
GACGTCCAGGAGTTATCAACCGAATCTTCTTTGTTCCTGAAACCAATTGCCCGAGTCACCATAGCCGTTCAGCTCCCAAAATCACTTTCCAACAACCCTAGCTCGACGATCGGGAAAACTGTCTCCAATTGGGAAGTTATGGAGAAAATCAAAATGCTGGCGAAACCAATTGTGTTCAGCATTATGAAAGTCGTTTCCAGCACATTGGAGGTGAGAAAGATTGCTCCCGTAGCAAAACGATTGTAATCTGTTAACAGCCCGAAATGGTCTGGCTAGATTTCCGGTTGCCGATTTCTTTTATTCAAAAATCTGGTGGTCTGTTTATATTTGCAATTTAGCGTTATCAAAGAGAAATAAAAGAAATAGAAGTTTTTTGTTGGCATAAATTATTTCTTGTTGAAATAGGTCTGGATCTCTTAATATTTTGAATCTTGGTTTGCCGATCTTTTGCCTCAAATCCGACTTATCCCGAAAGCTGTACCCAATTGTTTTTTCTCGTTTGAATTATTATTTTACTTTTCGATTCGTGTGTCTCTTTAATTAAACATTTTTTGCATTTGTAGGTGATTCGGTATGAGGGAGAAGTGGACAACAAAGATCTGATGGCGAAAGTGATTTACGCTCTGGATGCACAGGCCATAAAACTCAGCGGTTTCTCGGAGGCTCTTCGAGTTCACTGCGTCGAAGCCAAACTGAATTTCCCTCATCGTCAGGACTGGCTGGCTTATTTTCGTGATGCAAAAAATCTCAACGAAACAAAACCGGGCGAAAGACCAGATACCGTAGTGCTCTATAATCTCCCTTGCAAATGGTTTTCCGATTCTGATTCCAGCGCCTCGCCGGAAGTGATTCCATCCGCGCCGAAAGTTAACACTATATTTGAAAAATACGGGAATATTCGTGCCGTGGATATTCCAGTGTTGGATCCGTCACGCAGTTATCTGAGGCCTAGTGGAGGCAATGGCATTTTGACCTTTGGCCACGAACTTGTGTTTGAAGCGTATATTCAGTTTTCAGAATATTCCGCTTTTGTCGCTTGTTTGACTGCGCTTTATGGCACGAAATTGCTGTGGAAAGACGCGGAAGGGAAGGCATTTACGTCGAACATCAAGGTAGAACACCTTCGGTCACATATGAAAAAATCTGATTGACTTCCGATTCTGTTTTGCTAATTTTGTTTCTTCGAACTGTACGAGTAGGTGGAATTCGATAAAACGCAACACATGAATGATAAAAGTATTCGCAAACGACGGATTGAGCGCGCGGAATACCGAAGATTATCGTTACTCAAGGAAGAGAAGGCGAAACTGGAAAAAGAGGAAGAAGAGCGAAAAAAGAAGACAGAAGAGTACGAACTACAATTGATTATAAGTACATTGCTTTCATGGTTTAAGTTATTTTCCTGAAGCTCACCACCGCATTCGAGGAGAAATTCAGTTTTTATTCTGAAAGTTGCGTTATCCTTGTTTTTTCTTTGTCTGTTTTCTGTCAGGTTTTTTTGTCCAGCGGTTTTCAACGTGGCCTTTTTTAAACCTTTACTTTTGTTTGCAGAGAAAAAGCAGCTGCTGAAGTTAAACGGCAGGAGGAAGCTCGGATCAGAAGAGAGGAGCGACGTCGTCAAAGACGCCTTCACGCTGAACAGCGTGCTGAGCGGAAACGTCAAAAGAAGGAAGACGAGAAGCGTCAACGTGAAGTTGCGATCGAAGAGAGAAAACTGCTCATTGCTCAAAGACAGCTGGAAAGCATCCGGCTGCTCTCCGTCCTTTTCGAGCGCGTCAAGGTTCATAACAAGAATTTTAGAGGAAGAATTTTTTGCTTCTTAATTTCTTGACATTTTTGTTTTAGGAACGTTCTTATATTGCACCGAATACTTTTTAACCCTTTCTGTTCATTATTTTGTGGTCGTATGAAGTCGAATGATTGCGGTTAAGGTTTTAAAAAATTAGACATGCCAGTTTTTATTTAATTTCACTTTCTGTTTTATTATTTTTAATGAATGTTTGTTTCTGTTAGTTGCTCAAAGTTTTCGAGTTTCTGGCTTTTCTAAAATAGCTAATTTCCTTATCTTGCAGGAAAAACGCGAGATTGAACTGGCTGAACAAGAAGTGATCAGAATTCGCGAAGAAGAGCTGAGAAAGAAAGCGGAGATCAGACAGCACGAAATGGCCAAGGAGAAAGAATTCAAATCCATGTTAAGCAATAAGGAGAAAGAACTTCGGAAAGCACTTCTCAAATCGAAGCGACACGATGAGCGCAAACGGAAGAAAAGTGAAGAACGGAAAGCCAAACGGAAGTTGAAAAGAATGGCTGTTGCCAATCCAGAATTCGGCGTTGATCGAATGGTGGAAACTTTGAAATGGGTCAATCATCAGATTTGTTATGTTGATGAACCAAAGCAAATCACGAAGGAAAAAACTGCATTAAATGTCGTGGAAGAAACCCAAAAAGTCACTCCACCGGAAGAAGCTGAAATCAGTGATTTTGTACTTGATGGAATTCTCAGCTGCGATGCTGTTTCTTCTTCGGATCCTACTCCGTCCCCACCTACTCCATCACCGCCATCTGCACATGTCGCGAGACTTGATAGTGTGATAGTGGTTGTTTCTACTGATAAGAACAAAAAATTCCTCCAGGCTGATGATGAACAGTTTTACGAAGCGCCCAGAAATATTTTGTATTGTTAAATTTTAGGCGTTATTTTTGTTGCTCGCCAAGAATAAAGATGCGATTTCGAAGTATGATTCCCCGATAGTGCGATACGGTTTCCGTTGTGCTTTGTGGAGCGGGAACCTAAGTGCACGTAGGAAGACCTCCCTGTCCCCTCTTGGCGGGACCCCCAAAGGGCCCCTTATGATATGACTCGGCCCCCTCTTTGTTACTCACGACAGCCACGTGACCTGCGATTTCGAAACTGATATCTACAGCTGTTGCACTTGAAAACAGCTGGTTTCGACATTTCTCGGTTTCTCATCAGACTTCGTTGTGTATCGACCTCCGTCATTGTTTTCGATTTTTACACCAAGAAGTAAACTTTCCGGAGTATTGTTTTTTTGTTGACGGAATTCGGTAGTAAGTAGAGAGGCTGTCTGTCAGGAGATCGTTAAACTAAAACGATTTCAAGTGTTTTTCAATGACAAGACAAATTTCTTCGTAGACGTTTTGGCCTGGCTTTTTCCGATTACGTAATCCGTCTAGCGCGTTTTACTGCGCTCAATATTCTTCGATTAGAGCACTTTGTTATCGGCAGTTTAGGACTTGCAGCTGAGTGATTTCTGTTTCTTCCACAGAAAACATGGCGGATCCCGCGATTTCTGAAGATATTGTTGCGAACAGCACTTCGCTTCTGGATCGGTTATCTGGAATCGCACAAGATGTCTACACGAGTCCGATTAATATAGCACTGCTTGCCGCGAGTGCGTACCTGTTGTTTAAGATTTACCAGGAGAAATATGGAGCGAGAGAGGAAGCACCACGTCGTCCTCCACCGTTGCCCAAATTACCCAAAAAGGATTACACCCCGGAGGAGATGAGAATTTATGATGGAACGGAGAACGCACCGGAAGGACGAATTTTGATGGCGTGCAATGGAAAAGTCTTTGATGTGACCCGCGGTCGTGGATTTTATGGACCAGGTTCGTGGATTTTATTTGAGAAATTCGAAATTTTCAAGCTGAATATCAAGTGAATACTAGAGTTTCTAAGATTCGGTGAAGTTTGGAAGTTGAGACCGAATTGCTGGATTTCGGAAATTTAGTGAACCTTTGACGATTTGCAGTACTTTTTTTGGTCGAAGAGGAAAACTTTTGACTTTGAGCAGAAGTATATGGACGAAATAGTATTGGTGAATGAAAGGAGGCCAAGCAAAATTTATGTAAACTGGTCGTTTTTGATCCCTTTAGCTCTTGTACTCCTTGAAATTTATATGTTTAGTTCTCAAAATAATTTTTATGAATCGATTTTTTTTACTTTAGCTGAAAAAGAGCAAAATAATTCTTGTTCTAGAGTTCTGTCTCCCGGATGATCTGTTTGTTTTGAACTCCGGAAGAAAAGTTTATCAGAAGGATCTATTCTCTTTCATTCTGATGGATTTATTCCTGATTTTGAACGCAGTCTTTTAATTTGTCATTTAGTTGCTTGCTATATTTGGCATTTAATGTACTATATTTTAAGTATAGCGTTGCTTATTTTCGATTAATTTCAGGTGGTCCTTACGGAGTGTTTGCCGGTCGAGATGCTTCCCGTGGTTTGGCGACTTTTATCCTGGACCCCAAAGTTATCAAGGACACCTATGACGATCTTTCTGATTTGACCCCTGACCAAATGACAACCATACAGGACTGGGAATCCCAGTTTTCAGGTTCGTACCCCAGATTAATATATCGAACCGGAAGTGAACTTCTATATTACCCAATTCAACGCGCAGTAAATGTGTATGCATGCTTATGTGTTCTCATCTGCGAACTTGGCGTTGAAGCGCAAGAATTATAAAATCTTTATCCGTATTTTCAAAGCGCGTCATTTTAGATAAGTACGATCTTGTTGGACGCCTTCTTCGCCCCGGTGAAGTCCCCACCGATTACAGCATTATGGATGACACGGATGGAGCGAATACCAGCCGCCGCAATTCGGTTTCCGCTGCCAACAAAACTCCGACCAATGTCAGGGATACCACTGACACTGAGACCCGCGTCACAGATGCTGCCTCAAAATAAACTTCCATTTTATCTTCACATCCTGTACTGTTATATTCAGTAATTAACACCAGTTCAAATTGTGAGGTGATGTCTTTATGATTCCGCTTTGTTTAGAACAGATTCCTGCCACGGTCTCTCTTTCGTAATTGTCCGACTTGTGATGTTCAGCTGCATTAACGTTGCTCTTTTGGACAGATGCGTTTCGCGGTTTCCAGGCTTTTTTGAATTTTGAGTCGCTCTTGCCTTTGTTACTAACATGTATGAGATTGCGCAAGTTTTTCCTTGAGCTTTCGTTTACGGCAAGATTATTTTTGCACGAAAATTAACTCGGTTCTTATTCGAATTGCCTCACATGGGATGTATTTCTGGCTCTGAAGGAGACTGTTCTCGATATGAATAATTCCACGCGCAAACTTGGGAATTTATGGTCAAAACAGCTTTCACACAAGAATAGGACTTGGAATGATATTCCGACCTTCAGTAGATCGTGATCTGGTAAAATACGATGTAGGATGCCGTAATCGGCTGAACTGCGGTCCAGAAATCGAGCGAACTACCGCACCTCTGCCTTGTATTCATTTCGATTGGACAAAACCCTGTAATTCAGAAAAGTGGACATATGGAGAAATATGATTCTTTAACTCTCAGGTAAGTTATTCATTTTTTCAAATTCTGTTTGGAATTGTGAGGTATTATGAGGTATTATTATTATGAATAACTTCAGTCAGTTTATTCGTGATTCAAAATTCTGGTTCAAGATGTCACAAAGACACCACTGCATGTTCGCCCTTAACAACTTCCACGGATTTTGAAAATCAGGACATTTAGCATTTCATTTGTACAGCCAGCATATTCTTCCAAAACGCAAGCCAGATCATCATCTCCAAGAAAGAAAATCGAACAACTACGGAATAAATGGACGAACATTCTGAAAATGAACTGTAAGGTCAACAAAGACACGCAAAGCTACCTGAGAAATCAGAAGGTGCAAAGAATAAAAAAGACAAAATTGAAATATTCACAAAAAACGCTGGCATGGTTCACTCAGTAAACGCATGCAAATTGCAGGAAAAAGAACAGAACGCAAGTGATAATTGGACCGAGCGAAGAAAGACAGGCAAAGGCGATTATAATCAACAAGTAGCATGCAACTTGTTGAATATTGCCTGGGTTTTATGCAGATAGCTACAGCTCTGTCGTGATGACCCGACGAGGCTGCATGGTGGTGTTGCTTGACTGGGAGATATTATATGGCTTTGTTTCCGGGAGCATCCATGGCTTTATTTGCGAGAAAAGCATGTTGGAGTTGGTGGATGGCGGTGTGTATTTCTCGGTGCCCGTGGAGCCTGTGGAGGCTCCGGATCCTGAGCGGCTCACACTGATCGAAGGTTCCTGAAATGAGAGTACAAACTCAATCAACCATAAATGCAGCATATTTTAAAACACCAAGTTTTGGTTAAATTACATAAGATAAACTTTTAGATTAAGATGAACGGGAGGCATTAATAAAAACGCCTAACTGGAATTTTTTTCACTCTAATAGTAATCCAATAGTTAACTAAGCTGATCGGATTCTATTCTCAAGTTTTATTGGTCAACATTTTCAAATATCAAGCAAGAGAATAAATGCTACATAAACTTTCTACAAGCCCTCTCTAAAACTTTCTCTTTGATGTAAACCCGAATTATTTATATCTGACGAAAGTCCTTCGAATTGAACGTTTCACCAGTAAAAATTACACGTCATACCTGAAAAACTACTCACGTCAAAAAGTATTCAAAATTTACTGAGATCAATTAGGGAGAAACTGCACTGGACACCTGTTGCATCCGCAAAAATAAAACCTAAACAAACGTCTTGCAACAGCTGAACTCGTTGTTGGTTTCTGGACCAACAAAATCAAAATTAATAAACCGAAAAAAAGCAGGAGCAAAGCGTAACGAAGAACTCACGCAAGCAAAATCAAGAAGCGGATGTTCGTCGTGATCTGCGATTTCAAGCGAAGCAATTTTATCAGCAGAGCAAGCATTTGAGTCTCCCTCAATTTCCACCGCATTTATCAGATTCTCATTTTCAAATTCAGCAGTTCCCGTTTTCTCAGCAGCGACTTCCGGTTCCGGCAAGCTGAGCATGGTCGGGGTTGGCTCTTCATGTTCATGTTCCACATCGGAATCATGAAGTAGCGGCATGGTGTCACATATTTCCACACTTAATCGGTTCGATTCCGCTTTGGAGACCTGTTTAGCGAGCAAAAGCAGAACAACAATGCAAGCCAGGCCAAGCATAAAAACCGTACTCAAAAGTGCGTTTCTAGAAATATGCATGACATACCGCGGATAAAGCGCTCGATGTCCGTGATGGCGAAACGGACGGGCTACTTGGCGGAGAAGCACGACCAGAATCGTTCGATGCATCACGCAATCCGTTCACTAATTTACTCAGGTATAAATCCGATCTGAAAACATGGAATTTTTTGCTGAAATTTGGAATTACAAACAAGCAGAAATTGATGAATTCAATAAAAAATTACTCTGAAATTCCCACAAAGTCAACACTTTTGAACTGAATTATTAAAACCTATTTCGGTTTAAGAAGTCAGAAATCAAAAAAATATCGAATGAAATATTACTGAACCAAAACTCGGTTCACTTACGGCTGAACATCTTTCTTCAAAATGCTCACAAGTTCTTTCGGCGCGGAGTCTTTCGGTTTCGATGTGTCCGATCTGAATCTACAGAACCCAGTTCTTTTTTTTTTTGTTCATGCAATAAGGCCAAGCTTCGACAAACCCAATTATTTCACGCGGAGCCGCGATGTAAGAGAACCCGTTAGAAGGGGCAGCAGGGGTGACCGGCGTAGTCGGTGGCACTTCCGGCTGGGGTCTCCGCTGAATCTCAGCAGAATTGTCCTCAGATATTGTTCGAAATGAACTGGACTTATTATTCGACTCAAGAGGAACAGCTTTTTCAGTGATGTAGTGAACCGGAAGTGGATTTTGAAGGAGTCTAGCCGGTTTCGGTGGAGAAAGTGGAGATCTTGTGGAATCCGTACTTTCTGTAACTGAAACAATTATTTCTGATTGAGCAAAATTGATTGCATGTTCATACCCGGAAAAAACGAAACTGGCTGAACTGGCGTTCGAGGAGCTTTTGAGGGCTCCTCACGGTTGGCGAGATCTGTCAATGAGGGACTACGCTTGGTTTCACTAGACCGAGGTGGAACTGGTGGAGGGTTGTCAGCTGGCATAATGAAATAAGACGTGGCCAGAACTTCGCAAGACGAATTCGCAACGGAAGGCTGTCGCGTGTAAAATGGCAGCGGGGCGGCTGGTTTGGGAGAAACAGGAACAGCTGAAGTCAAGACCGGTGCAGGACTGAAAGATAAATCGGCTGGTCATTCAAAATTTTCAGCTGAGCCAGATGGATTGCAAAAGTAGACACTTCACAAAAATGATAATTTCAGAATGACTGCAGAAAATCGGTAAAGAACGTTTCCGATTTCGAACACCTCGACTGAACCGGAACCTGATTTTAAAGCTTCAAAAATCAATATTCAACACAAAAAGCTGTCCTAAATACTGCTAGTGTCTGGAAAATAACGCTATCCTCAGAACTCTGGGATCAACTCGATTCGAATTAAGATTCGGACTCAAGAAATATTTTGATCTTTTTTTATTATTTATTTATCTACTTTCTTCTATCATATTATTTTCACAAACCTGATCGGTTTGAATTCCAGGACCTCTGCGGTACCGGAAGTGGAAGCAGAAGCCGGGACAGGTGCTGGTGGAACAGTTTCCGGGTTCCCACCGACCTGACCGGATGTGAACTGGGGTCGCCCCCGAGTGGATGCCCTGCGTGAGAAGCGCTGGCTGGGTCGTCTTTCAAATTGCGGTGCAGCTCTTCGGGGTCGGATTTCGTTAGCCGTCTGCGACTCGGTTCTGCCACTATAACGGAATCGCGAATTCATCCGGAAAAGTCGACTTCCCACGCTGGGTTCTTGTGGCGGTCCATTGAGCCGGAAAAAGGTATGATGCTCGACAGCGCATTTCCACAAATGCTTGGCTGCTTTTTTATTGCGCATCCAGAATGGGAAGGTATGTTCGTTGGCGCGACCTTGTTCGTCGTCTTCGAGGACGACGAAAACAATCTTCTTCTTGTTGAAATGGATTTTCTCCGTTTTATGCCTAAAAATCGGAAAGTAATTCAGAACACAGTTATCAAAAACACAGGCTCTAGAAAACTGGAGCTCACGCTCCTACAAACAATTACAACCAAAACGTTCGATCCGATCAACTTGCGAAATGATTTTTCATAATTTCTTCATAATAACTCAACTGTTAGCAGACAAATAGCAGTATTTGATCGGGTTCAAACATGTGATTCGAACTGGTTCTGGATCTTTTGAGTTAAACCACTGGAAATGAATCCGAAAAAATACAGTTCATTTATCGTTAAGTTTTACGATAAGTCTATAATTCTGCGTAAAAATGAAATACAACCATACCCTGTAGTCAAAATCACTTCTGAAAACGATCGGACTGAAATTTAGGGTGAACGATACATTATTGTTATCTTAACTTTAACACTGTTTCTGGTGCAAATTTTACGGCACTTTTTTATGATGGAATACTGGATAATTTTCTTTCCAGAAATTCCGATGTATACAAAATAATATACGTCATGTAAAATAATTTATCATTCTGAAATGAATTTTAAGGGACGAAAATTTACCAGAAGAAGTGACCGATTTTTGTGTTGCCTTCAACCACCAAAATCCCATGCGGATTCAAACCAAGTTGGTATTCATTTCCATCTCTGCCGTACGCAATGTGAAGATCTTGACCGTATTTCTCCAACCATTTCACTTTCCTGAGAAAGTTCTGCTCCACTTGAGCCGGCGTTTGGCCTCTGAAAAACAACTTAATTACAACTCAACACGTCTTATCACCATCAAACTCAATAATTACATAACACCTTAATCAAACACAATAAAAAATGTACATTCACGTTCGCTCTACTGTAAGAGACAAGAATCCAAAAAGAAGCGAATTCGTTGTATGAGATTAAAACTCCAATTATCATTCAAATTTTTCTCCACAATTCAGTTACTTTTGCGTATGGTTTTTAAAAACAAAAAAAGAAATGAACATATTACCTAATCTGCATCACCTTAATCCTTTTCACATAAACCAAATCGACCTAAACAAAATCAATTCCGACGATATTCGAACCTTAATATTTCATTGTTGAAAGTTTGTAAAGCCAGTTCCGTTTCAACTTTTGAAATTAAAAGTTTTGAATTTCAATTTTTGAATTCACACGAAGTTCGTTTTGCCAGCTACGAAAAGTAAATGTGATTTTTTGACAAAACTTTGCCAAACCTGATTTATGTCAGATTCATCCAGAATCAGAAATGAGTAAATAAAACTGGAAAAAGACCAACTCAAAGGAATGAAATTATAATATCAATTTTAAACAAATTGAATAATAATTAACATAATAAAATTGACCAGAAAATAATTCAGTACTTTAGTTTTTTGTAAGTGTCCAGGATGGCGACTTCCATTTCTTCCGTCTGGACTTCTTCCGGTACGAATCGGTATTCGGAAATGAACTCGGACGTATGAACTTCGGGATCATAATCGCCGAGATCAGCTGTACAAATCGGACAAACAAACATGAGATGACGCATAAATTTGGCAGGGAATATAATTTTGTCTGAACATTTCAAGTAGCTCTTGTCGCCCAACACGCCGCTTACATTGCAGAATGTATGCTGAAAGTTCAACGGCAACGTCAAATGGACATTCAAGCCGACCGGTTAGGATATCTTGCTTTAGTTGCAGGTAGAATTGATATCTGCAAAACGCACCCCAACATCAAAAACCAGTTTAGCCACAAGTGCGAAATAACATCTTCAAAGGTTAAAGATCCCAGTCGAGCTGCAGTAAGTGAATATTCGCTAACCTGGTGTATTCTTCGCGAAGATTCTGAGGCTCCAAGGAATAAAATTTTACGCGGAATCGTAAAGTATAAGGAGGCCCAACTAGAAAAACAACAACAACAGAGGTGATTTGAATTCAAAAACAATATAATCAACAAGTAAACTCACTCTTCATCTGCTTTTTTATCGTTTTCGTTGGATCGAGCCAGTGCTGAAAAACAGAACAATAATTAGATGGAAAAATACGAGATTTGCGGAGAATGAACCCAATATTTGTATTAGACAAGAATTCAGAGGAACTGAGTTTTTTTTTGCGATTTTCGATATTTTCTACTTGAAAAAATGTTGATGTTTTCTTCCCATAATATAACCATTCTGAATATGTGCAATTTTATACAAGTTGTTCATATTAATACAACTCACTAAAAAAGGCTCATTGAGTAGAAACACATTTGTCATAAATCTCAAACAGCAATGGTAGCCGTTGAGGGACTTTGTTTACCTCAAGCCAGCGTCTTCGTAAAAAAATATGCTATATCTAAGATTGTTCCCGGATATTCAAGTGAAAAAATGACTGTGTAACTAAAATCCGCAACATAAATCAATCTTCAAATATTCTCAACTATTTTATACCAGTTGATCTGATGAAAAAATTGAAAATGCCGCAAGTGATGATGAAAAGGATTCACGGGAGCTGCACATTTTTTCAAGAAAAATAACGTGATCTGTTTTCCGACGATAAACCAAGAGTCTGTCGCCTCAAAAGTTCGAACTCGGACACAATTTTACAATATTGTCTTCACAGACAAGCATGTTTCAGCGGCTTCAAAAATTGTCGTAAATCATTCGCAGTGAATCAACGAAAACTAGCAGCTAAAATGCCGTAAATTACAGGAAATTACAGCTTCAGACCTGCGAATCAAAAATACAATTTATTCATACTGTAGTTCAGCAGCTGCAGACTCGATATTCGGTCACAGTTGACTTGATGCTATCAAGACGATATCAAGACAACTCAATTTGACCAAGGAAATTAATTCACTGACCTTGACTTGGTGCGTATCCGAAAACTGTAGTCCAAAATAATCTTTCTCAATCAAATCCAGCGAGTAGTAGACTTGGTCATAAAGCTCCTGTGCCAACGCTTTTTTCTGCAAAAAAGAACGGTTAACACGTAGTGAACAACACTTGGTAACAACGAGTGTGAAAATCTAATAAAAAAATCTAAAAAAAAGTTTTGGGCTTCTATTAAATAATTTGCAAAAACAAATAAAATACCAGCACCAACTACAGAGTAATTTTCTATGCTCATTAGCATACCGTTCATTTGAAATTTATTGGGAAGATTTGTTTTGTTTTTCCACGGTAAAAAGTGTTTACACCGGATGAGGTGTCGAGTTGCCGGAAACAGCCGGTCGTGGGAGTTTCAAGGAGATAATTAGAGTTGCTGATTATGACGACTTTCGGCGCCTTGCTCATCAATTTTGAATAGTGTTTCAGCAATGCGGAAATACTGCATGCTTCTACTTTTATGATCGTTGCAATGTGTATCATCATCGCTTTTCAACACTTTGTTTTCCATATCTGTGACATTTTTCACGTGAATGCAACATCTGGCATAAGGTCCGCATTTAGAGACAATTCTGCCAAAAGCCAGACCGTTTTATTTTATCTGATTTGACATTTTCATTTCATCAGCCGGTTAAAAAAATAGAACAACTCAATTAATCGTCTTGTCGGATTAAGTCTGTTTTTTCTCATGTTCTTCGCTCAAAGACTAGTGTTTAATATTACAAAACAAATTTGTCTGTTATTTAGGTCGAATAAAAGCGTGATTTGGCATTGAATGTTTTGATCAGAGTTTTTCGAGCGTTAAAAAGTTTACCGCCTTTACGGCTACAAGGGCAAGTATGGTGCTAAAATTGAACTTTTCTTTCTTTCCATGTCGAGTGTTTTCAAGAAAATTTTCTGTTCAGCACGGCAGTGTTTCGGATTTTAAGCGACAAGTGGTTTTGGATCGATCAGAACGGCGTTAGCTTGTTGACTTTGCGGTGGAGAATTTCAAGTCGATGACCTTTCCTAGCTGGCTACTTTAACTTGAAAACTCCGACAAATGCGCAGGCGCCTGTCAATTTTGCGATGAACATACAAGTTTCCGGTGTCACTGTAAATACATCGGGATATCATTCCAACTGGAAACCACCCGAAAAGATGATTGATAAGAATTTTTCCTAGTGCGCTGCGCAGCTGGTTCAGTTTTAAATGATCCAAAAAATTCGAACATCACATTTGAAAAAATATATAACACTGCAACGTCACTAAAAAATAAGACGAATTAATACCAATTTTCGAACATAAACAGAACTAACTCTGACAAAAAAATTCAGACGCTGAAATGTATTGGAATTTTATCAATTTTCGGTTATTAAACCCTTCGTTAAACTTGAAATATTGAATTGAGTTTTGTGTCTTTCGGTAATTTCTACCACGATTTAATTTTCCAATTTTGAAAGGGTCCCTCAGATTTTCTTTCATCACTAACCAGCTGCTCGAAATGTTTCAGATTTACAGTCTGGATATTGTTCTTCGAATACTGATGCGATCATATCATTTTCCGGATAAAAGCCTCCCGTTGAAAAAGGACTCGATGCCACCGGTTGGGGCGTAGGAAGAAATGACTTGTTCAACACCCGGTTTGATATGCATATAATCATATTTCACCCGGGAATGCCGGGGCTTCTGGTTGAAGCCACCTGGCGTGCGACAGTGGCATTTCGGGCGTCTCCTTATTTGTAATTGGTAATTTCGATATGATAATCGCGCTTCTGGGCTTGTCAGCTTCTCCGATTATGTTCTGACCACTGACCTGTTTGCGGAAGCGTTCTTGCGCAACTATCCGTAACGAAATACTTTGTGTCAACCGAAAACTGATTCATTCAAAATCTGACAAAATACAGGGCAGATTCAACATCAAATTTACTTGCAGATTATTTCTACCACTTCTTCATTCGTTAGAAACATTGAAAAAAATGAGACCCTTGTTAAAAAAATTTGGAGTTTATTTTTTACGAAGTTTCTACTGTTTAAATACCAGAATTCATTTGTGGAAATTACTAATATCGTGGGAACATTTTAAGAAATATCACTGGAGAAGCCAATCATGTCCACGCAACTACAATATAATTTAGAAACTCAACAAAAATGTTGAGAACATAAACAACCATCCTGCATTCCAGCGTTGAATTTCTATATTTTATCTGATAAACAGTCGCACCTTTACGGCGCTCGTGATTACGGAGCGAGCAATTAAGATAAGAAAAATAAGAAGCCTGACCGGCAAGCGTGTCAATAAACACGATCCGAGCTCACAAATCCACTTTTCCCTGATCCTGACCTGAATCAATTGAATCGGCTCAATTAATGAAAAAACACAAACACTGCAGCTTTATTTAAATCCACGCTCTTTGAAAGTAACTGGTTTGACGACCTGGAAAAAGGATCCTAAATCAACAAACACGCACAATGCGCCAAAAGCTGCGGTTAATACCGTTCTCAAAAGGTGACAAACCAAAACCGCATGCGGAATCAAGGGTATTCCATTCTTCAAGGTTCAAATCAACATATCCTTATTTCATCACGAAATATCGATCAGTTCGTGCGAAAATATTATTCACCATAAATCATTGAGTTGCTCCCGAAATTACCGTTTCGTCAAATTAGTATTCGAGTTATGGCGCACCTTCGGGCCAACTGACATATTATCCAGCGGAAAATCAATATTACCGCTACTTTGAGCGAATAAGTAAAGACGGTAATGGGTCAAGGAGATTCTAGTTGCAAATTCAAAATATCCCAAGCGAGACTGTCCGATTCATAATTTTTCATTGAACAGTGTGCAATTCAAAACAAGTCTTCCGTGCTTGACCAGCTATTCCTTCATCAACAATACAGTAAATCGATATCATTTGGCCTAAAATTTCTTACGTTAACGCTGAAATTGCAACCTAAAATTATGAACGACGAAACCATTCAAAGAAACCCTGCCATAACTTTCGATTTTGCGGCGTGTAAAATAATAAAAATACAGTTTCTTCTAGCATTCCATCCATCATCGCCAAACCAAGTTGAATAGATATATCTAGATCTAGATATATCTATTCAACTTGGCCAAACTACTCTTTTCCCGAAGGCCGGAAACTCGCACACGTGGCAAGTCAGAAACAATACCAAATCAGCTCAAAACGAAGAACCTCTTGATTTCTTTAAAATATCTCTCAAATTAAGAGCTTAAAAACTTCCAAAACACAACAGTTCGAAAATCCGGATTATTTTCAAGACTGCAATTTCTGTTACGGGAACAAAAAATTAATTTTTCATCGAATACAATAAGCAGACTTCGGCAGAAAAATACTGTAGGTTATGAATTTCGAAAATGTTTTCCACGACAAAAAAAACAGTCCAGCCGTAAAATGGAGTCAAGGGTGTTTTTCAGTTGCTCATTTTAGCCGGATCCTTATAAGTTTTCTCAAGTTGTATAATTAGCCAGCCGTCATACGGATGCGCCATTGTCCGGCCAGTTCTGGCCGATCGACCGAAAACTGCTCCATATTTGACCGATGCCAATCACCTATTCATCGCGATTTATCTCGAGCATAAACGGAGGCCGGTGCGACGTGCTCAAGTTACGGAGATGAGGGCACACAACAAAGAAAAAAAATGTGATAACCGCTCTCTCACTGAAATGCAAAAAATGTCTAGCTTGAAATAACCACAAACCAAAACAGCGGACATTAGGGTGTTTACAAAACCTGACCAGCTCTCTTTCCCTTGAGACATTATTGATTCAACGGGCTCCTTAACCAACAATCTCAAGAAAAATGGCACAAACAAATACAAAGGCACAATTCATCATGCGCGATTTTTATCGAAACGAGAGATCGGCGAATAAGTCATAATTATATCCGAGTCAGACAAAATCAATCACAATTTAGCTCAAAAAGTAGACGATGCGAGATCGCTCGTCTGCAAAATTCGAAAATCAAGATTAAGATTCGGATACTTTCACTTTGCCGAAAATCGCGAATCTTATACTGCTGAACTTCAGTACAGAAAATCGTAGACAAATGCAAGAATGACGATCAAGATAGATGTAAATCTCGATCATGAGAAACAATTGCAACAACGGAGTTTTTGTGCGTCGATCTTATCGCGAATTTCGATCAACATATCTCTAAGGCAGAAAAACAATGCCTAAAAAGGAATCAAAATCAGATATTGAAAAATATGTCGATTTATCATCATCAAATTTTTGGTCTTCCGGTCCTGAACAACTGCAAAATAATCCTTGAAAAAATTCTGTTTCGCGATTTCAGTCTATTGCCTCATCAAAATCAAAATCATCACCGCAAAAAGATATTTTCTTGACGAAAAAGCCAACAGCATTTCGTGATTCAGAAAATTAAAAGCGAGTGTCATTCAACTTTTCTAAACTCCAACAGCGCTGACATGTGCTTCATTCGGAAGTTCGCGCCATATCGATGTGGCACGGATTCATAAATTGACAAACTCACCGGAACAAACACCGTCATATCCGTGCCATCCAACAACTGCACTTTGCAGTCAACATGTCCTTTTGGTGGTTTCAAATGATCCGGGCCATTTTCCAAACGCACACCTTTTCCCGGTCGTCTTCTGCTCAGAAAGCGCAGTAATCCCATTTTTCCAGCACGTGGAATTCAAAATCCAATTTGTATATAATCCCAGATTCAAAGCAGAAATGATGATGATCAAAGAGCTGACCTAGTAGACTTTTCCAAACTCATAACAGCAAAGCTACCTGCGGAGAAATCTCCTCGCAGACGAGAAGGCAATGGTCGGGGGATATTCAGAGAGCAAAGCAAACTCGCAAACTGGCCATAACAAGCTGCCGGCCTGTTGATTATTCTGTTCTGAAAATGAAACGAGAGAGTGAGCTTGCTTGGATTTTCAGAAACAGAAACGAACGAAGGGAAATGCAACTCCAATCTGTGCTTACCTTTTTCGGCTAGGGGATTCGTCAAGTTCACCAGGTAGCCACACCTCCACCACATCGAGCGTACGTCACAGCGCTTATCTATCTGGCCTTTGCCCAGCTGAATTAGGGTTGTACAGGGAAATGAGGGATAACGAGCACTGTAACACAAAATTCAGGCGAGGTGAACGATTATGTGTCCCAAAATAGTCTTAGCGTTATCACAGAGTGAATTTTGATCAAAACAACTGATAAAATTTTCGACCCCGGAGTTCAGTTTTTTTCAAAAAAATGTAACAAACAAAATAAAAACTCCATTCGATCATTTGAAAGCAAGCAGAAAGACGTTGAATTTTCCTTTCGCATATTATTCACAACAACTGAACACACAACTGAATATTCTCAAAAACTGATTGCTTGACAAGATAAATGAAAGATAAATGTGAGTTAAATGAAAATGAGCAACAATAATTTTCCAAAAAATCAATTGATTATAGGAATGCTACTGTACAATTATAAATAGAAATTCGGAACAGATTGAGAAATTTATCAAATTTGGAAAGTGCGAAAACATCAACCATTTCAGAAGTTGCAAAGACGGAAGGAAAAAGAGCAAGGTTTATTGTTTCCATTCCATTCAACTTAGCAAACTCATAAAAGTCCAAAAACAGACGCAATTTCGCACCACAAACATCAACAAAAAGATTCTGTCTCGCCCAAACAGTTATTTGCGGAACTTTTTACCACCTCCAGCTCGTTTACCACCAAAGCTCTCGCCTCCACCCTTTTTATTATCGCGACCACCTTTCATCTTCTTCCTGATTTTATTCTGCACTCCCAACGAGCTTTCCGCATCTCCGCCATCGTCCTCATTTCGCTTCCGCTTGCCAGACTTTTTCTTCTCCTCCAGCTCCTTTGCTTCCTGTCGGGCGAATCGCTGTGCTTCTTTGACTCGTTCAGCCAGGACCATAACTTCCTCTTGGACGGTTTCATACACCGGAAGCTTTTTCCCAATCAAATGCTCAATTCGCTGATAGAGCTCAACGTCGTACCTATTCAAACATTCGAAAAAAACAATTAAACATTTCGTCAGATTTTGTTGGTTCTTAATTGTCACAGTTTCAATTTTTTCTCATTTAAATATCGTGCAATTTAATTACTTTAAATATCACCTATTTTTAAAATATTTTCAAAATCGATAGTATTCTGACATTCCTTGATAAAATTCATACGAAACGGTGGACCGATCAAATAAATGTCGTCAAGCTGTTGTGTATGTCAACAAAAAGGTCAACATCGGCACTCAACTGTGTCACAAAGGTGATGGCTTTTCCGGCGCGGCCAGCACGGGCCGTTCGACCAACACGATGGATGTAATCTTTGGAATGTGTTGGGATATCGAAATTGATAACAACGTCAACATGAGGAATATCCAAGCCCCTAAGAAAAAACGCAAACATAGTTAGCACAACACTCTTCCGGTTGCATTTCTTCCATTTCACATGAGTTACGTTTTTATCCGTTCGACGACAACATCTCTGAATATGCTTCATGGATTTTATTTTATTCCTTGAAATCAATTTTTAAAACTCAACATTTTTTATGCTTTTTAGGAAATATGTGGAAAGATCTTGAGGAAAAATCTGAAATTAGAGAACAATCACCACAAGAACTTTGCAGAAATCAAATGCTCTGTTTCGAGTTTCGATCTAGAGAATTCATACATTGATAAGACAAAACGAAATTTCGGATGAAAACCCAAGTTTCCAAATTTCAAATTCACGCGGATTTCAACCATCGAAATTTGGAACAGAAATTGTTTTTCAGACTGACAACAAATGCTAAGTAAAGCTCGAAACAACTGAAAATCCGGAGGTATGGCTCTAAAATCTACCAAAAATCTTTCCAATTCAAACTCAGTATAATTCCTGAACCGGCCAAAATAGAAGTTACTGACTCGATGATAAATGAATTCATTATTCATTCAAATCGACTGTAATTCTGACAGATAAACTTGCAAAATTAATTCTGCTATCAGCGAAATTATTCCATCGGTTGACATTTCAGCAACCCCACCAACGTAATCTAACCTGCTTGCAACATCCGTGGCAATCAAGACGGAGCGATTCTTGGCCTTGAATTTGTTAAGAGATCCTAATCTCTTGTTCTAAAAAACAAACCGTCCATCAAACCAAGACGCCACATGACTGCTCAACTCAACAAGCCATTTCACGACCAACACCCCAAGTACCTGACTCATCTGCCCATGTAACGGGATCGCGGTTATGCCGAGGTTGCGCAGCATCAGAGCGACACGTTGGGTATTGTTGCAAGTGGCGCAGAAAACCATAAACGAATTTCCGGCCATTTCGTTGAGAATATGAACGAGATAAACATCCTAAATAAATGTTGTTGCTATTTTTGAATTTCATAACGCTTGTTAAATTTGCTATTGCACCAACTTTGTGGATCATCGGAATGAAAACGTAGGACTGTTGTAACTTTTCAACCGTCTGGTATTTGGAAGAGACTTCGACTTTTACTGGGTCTTTCAGCGAAGCTCGTTGGAGTTTGCCAACCTAAAAAGCAAATATGGTGTAATGATGAATAACAGTAACTGAGCTTCTACAAACTTGCTGTCGCTAGAACAAGCGAGAAATAACACTACTCAATTAGCAAAACAAACTGTTATTTGAAAGCCAAGCCGCAAAGACGATAAATTTCGTAGTGAAACGCAAAATGAACTCTCAAGAATCCCCTAGTTATGTCATAAAATAAAGATCGGCGTAAAGTATCCGATTATTTGAATAACTTACCAAAATGTCTTGTAACATAAACAATAGCAAACTGTGAGAAATTCAAGACGGAACTACGAAGTACGAACCTTTTTCGTCATGGTGGCGGAGAATAAATAAGTATTTCTCTCACGAGGGATGACTTGAAGAATCTTATCGACCTAAAACAGAAGATATTGTAGAACGTTTCGCGGCCTGAAACCGGTGACCGCAAGTCTAACTAACCTCAGTTTCGAAATCCATGTTAAGAATCCGATCGGCTTCATCCATAACCAAATACTTGAGCGATTTCAAGTTGAACCCTTTGGTGTTTTCCAAATGATCCACTAGTCTTCCGGGTGTTGCTGAAATCAGAGGAGACCTTTTAATGTAAATTTATCCAAATCAAATTCATTTATCAAACAAAAACCTACCGATAATAATGTGAGGCTTTTTGGCGAGGGTTATTGCTTGTGTCACCATATCGATTCCTCCAATGATTACCGCTGCAAGACAACACGCTTTTCAAAACTTCACTAAACCAGATAGAAAGGAAAGGAAACCGTGAAGAGGAAATATTCACGTTTCTCGAAAAATACAAAACGAACAGAAAACATGTTCATCAGAGAATGCTTACCGCATTTCACTCCAACAGATGCTCCAAGCGCTTCAAACTGCTCGCTGATCTGAAACGCCAATTCTCTCGTGGGAGTTAGAATCAGAGCATATAATCGCTGAGGTTTCTCCAAAAGAGTCTGTAAAATCGGAAGAGCGAAAGCACCCGTTTTTCCCGAACCCGTTTCGGCCAGTGCAATTAAATCACGGCCTGAAATATTGAGGAAGGTTTACAAAATTCAAAATCGCACACTGAATCGATGGAAAAGAAAGGCAATGAGATACCCTGTAAGGCAACCGGAAGTGCTTCTTGTTGGATTTTTGTCGGGGTTTTCCATCCCAGCTGTTCACAGGCTTCGCAGAGCACTTGAACTATTCCCTACAAACAAACAGAACTGCTGATTTCCTAATGTTTTGAGAAACATGGTCGCAGTAGGAGACAACAGAACAAATCGAAACAATTAGAGAAACACTGGCCTTACCAATGAGGCAAATGTAACATCGGGGTTCGGTTCTTTTTCATCTCCGTCCTCGGCTTTAACAACCGATAAATCATGAACTTTGCTTTCTACTTCACCTTCTTTTCCGTCGACTTCCTCATCTTCTGACTCAGGATCCAGAGAACCGACAGATTGATCTTCTTCTGCTGGCTCCGCGGACTTCTCTGGGATCTGCATCTCGGCCTCCTTCTTTTTCCCCATCACTTCCACACGAAGAATTAAGTGACACGATCCCGACAGCAATACTCGAAATTTGGTAGAGTAACACGAAAGAAATTCCAAAACAGAAACAAGCTGTGAAATTTCGGAACTATTTTGATTTCACAATCGAGCTGCATAGAATCAATCAAAAATCAAAGCACGAAACACATGAAATCCAGCGAATAAGCGTAGCAGGTGTAGCAGAATCCAATTGCGATTGGAATGCGCCAACACGGAGCTGCCCAGTTTTCCTGCGTCCGTTCTTTCATCGCACAAACAGCATTGTGATTTCGAGTCGTTTGAAATAAATTCGGGAAAAATTGCTTCTACAATCGGGAGCTCCGAATTCGCAACAGTTTTCCATAACGATTTTGTTCAGAAGAAATCAGAATGGCCAAGCATCATCCGGATCTGATTTTCTGCAGGAAACAGCCAGGAGTCGCCATTGGCAGATTATGCGAGAAATGTGATGGAAAATGCGTTATTTGTGATTCGTATGTTCGGCCTTCTACGCTTGTTCGGATATGTGATGAATGTAACTATGGATCATATCAAGGAAGATGCGTGATCTGCGGGGGACCGGGAGTGTCGGACGCGTATTACTGCAAGGAATGCACAATTGTGGAAAAAGATAGAGATGGCTGTCCGAAGATCGTCAATCTGGGCAGCGCGAAAACGGACCTGTTCTACGAAAGGAAAAAATATGGATTCAAAAAAACGTAAGACAATTTTTCGGGATCTGACCGATTTTGATAAAGTTATCGTGTTGAAAAAAAGATTTTTTCGTGAATTCAAGTTTATCTGCTCAGCACTCTTTAGTTTTAATCTCATCAACTTTATCCAATACATCGTTCCTTGTTTCAGGTACTGATTTGGAATTTCGAAGCTGGATCGCACTTCGAAATTTTTGTACCCGTCGATTTTCGGGAGGAACCAAGTCGATCTGTTTTGTTACTGTTCTGCCATGCTTGAAACATGGAATTCCTCGTTGTTGTCAGTTGCCTGATTCGATATTCAGCGCTGAATTTTCGATGCTAAGTGAAATTATTTTCTGCTTCTGGTTCTAATAATCCATTTCATCGAAACTGCTTTTACAACCAAAATTCAAATAGCAGACTTCGTTGTATTTAATTCCGAAAATAAAAACCAATTGTCGAACTTGAAATCCATTCGTCAGTTCTGAGCGGTTCTATTCAAATCGTAAGTTCTCATTCCGCTTCCCGATTTATTTGTTTCGTTTCGGGAGATATTTTCGGAATCGGCTGGAATCAAATTGTCCAACCGGAAGTAACGCTTCCGCTAGGACCGCTACCCAGCACTATGGTTACATCCGCTGTTTCCATCCTCGTTCAAAAATCATGTCTGAATCTGAAACGGTTAACTCTAACGTTCCACCACCGGATGTTGTTCCAGAAAATCTTGCACCGGAAAACGCTGAGAATCCTAGTAAGCTAATCCAGTCTGGCTGATCTGAATTTTAAAACGCCTCAAAATCCGCAGTTGGAAAAGATGAAGCCCCCGCACCTGAAACCAGTCCACCGGAAGTTGTACCAGTTATCCAGAATGAGAAGAAAGTTTTACCCTCTGAGACACCTGGAGTAAAACCGGAGAAGAAAGATGAAGGGAAGAAGAAGATTATGGGTGAACGGGTCAAGACGCCAACAGATGCTCTGGATGTGCCAGATGCAGAACCTGGTCCTGTGATCTCGAAACATTTGGAAGATTTGGATCGATGGGAGAAATTAATGGACAAAATGGATTCGGTTGATGGTATTTCGACCGGATCGGAAACCAGCGATGACGAAGAAGAAGAATATAAGCCACCAGCAGTTTGCAAACTTCGCGCACTGGCCCGGGTTGTTATGATTAATTTGCGATGGGCGAAAGATATTAGAAAAGCACATGAGTATCAGGGGTTCGAGAGTTTTTGTACGGATGAACACACGGGAGCGAAGAAAGTCGTGTTTTTTCGCGTGAATGATTTTATGGCGAGTCGAAGGGTCATCAGCGGGCTGACCGAAGCGGAAAAACATTCGCTCAAGTTGCATCCGATTGCGAGGACGCCGGAAGATTTGGACATTGTTTCGAAAGTTCTGGAGCGGTATAAGTGTTTCGACAAGTTCACACCGGAAGTGAGAAATAAGTTGGCGGTCTGGGCGCGATACGACTCGTTTGATGATGCACGTCCACTGTAAGTTCACTCTTTGACTCGCATTCCAAACCATTTTTCTTCTTAAAACAAAAATTTGTTTTTCATCTTCACCTCTTTTGGTGCCGGTTTTCCCACTAATGTAATGTCCCCGAAGTGCACAAACTATCAAATTATATTATTAGTCTAATAAATTTCACTCCTGTTTAGAATTGCACATGTACAGTACGTAGAAAACCAAGTGGAATGTGAATGGTATGAACCAAACGTTTGCTTTTTTAAGGGTCGCGGAGAAGAAGAAATAGA
Organism: Isohypsibius dastychi; assembly: GCA_034696485.1. NCBI lineage: Eukaryota > Metazoa > Tardigrada > Eutardigrada > Parachela > Isohypsibiidae > Isohypsibius > Isohypsibius dastychi. Next base: position 2,880 of record JAQIWT010000227.1, on the reverse strand, counting down.
ATGCGTCCGTAATTCCTGCCTTGGTGCACTTCCAAATCCCAAACTGTAATTTAATGCCACTTACTTAGAAAACGCTTTTTGGTTAGAGAAGGATAACAATTTCCCATGTAATGTAGTTTGGATAATCAATCAGATCGGAATCCCATCAATTCAGCCTGTTTTCGAGGTTACGCCCAAAATATTCGGTTCGGTAACTTCGTTTTCTTTTACTTTCTTTAGCTCTGATTCATGAAATTGTTACTTATTTGTGAAATGTTTTGTACAGTGCAGCGGTCGTGTATTATTATACGAAGAACTGTTAGCGAATGTTAGCGAACCCTGCATTTACTTTCGTAGAGATAATTCTGAAATCACTGATGGCGATTCTGATATTAATACTGTATGAGTTAAATGTGACGAATGAGGAAATGTGTTTACTTAAATTTTGACAGTTTGTGTTTTTCAGGTTGCGTCAAGGTCATGAGCCATACTCCATGTATTTCATTCTCACCGGATCCGTCAGTTTCAAAGCCAGTGACACCGACTCTCGGACCGGTCGGAAGAACTATTATCCGCTCGGAGTGCGTGGCCCCAACAGCATCATCGGCGAAATCGAGCTCCTCAACGTTGATGAACGAAGAAGTACCGGTACGACGCAAGGCGATGTGGAATTGCTTCGAGTCGACGAAGACCCCTTCAACGAAATACTCCGCAGTTCGTTCGAAGCGCTCTTCGATGAAAGGTTTGCGGTGCTTCGGAGCGCGCAGATATTCGAAAGCTGGACGGATGCTGAACTGAAAATTCTGAATGAGAATTCCTCGGTGATTACATTCGAGGCCAACAAGCCGATTTTAACGGATGTTTTTGGTCCGTCGGCATTTTCGTATTTTATTCAAAAAGGCAGATGCTCGATGGTCAAGGATGTTGTTTTTGAAAGATCATACTTCGGAAAGGATTTCAGAAATCCGCTTTATCAAGCCTTGGATCCGGAAGATGAGAGGAGATGGATACCGCCGTCTAAGTTGAAGGAACATCCTGAACTGGAAGGGCATCATTTACACATAACTGAGGTTCGTTTTTTTGAAACGTGATGACTGACGTGTGAGAAATATTCGGTAATAAACAGTTCAAGAAGCATTCTGATTTAGTATTAAAATTTGTAAAACAAGTTCTTGTATTATCAGATTCTGTTTGATCAGTTGTAGAAAATCTAAATTGCCTGCTCATTTTACCGCGGTTTTATTTTGTTAATGAAAGTATCTGTAAATGTGTAGAACGCTGGTCGATAAAAGGGCAATCCCATTCTCTACACTATTGTATGACTACGACCATAAATGAGGCTGTTCTGGATACGTAGCGCATGTGGCTCGGTCTTCGAGTAGAAAAACAATGTCATCACATCTTCAATTTTTTTAAGAATTGACAAGGGAACATTACGAACATTACATATTTAGAAATCGAAAACTTGAATCTGCAGCTTTTTTCGCGCTGATCACTATCTGATTATTAGCTCGGGTAACTACGGGCTTATAAGTGAGTAAAGACGGAAAAACAGACTGAAACGTCATATTTTTCATAGAAAATAATCAGGTAAATAAGCTGGTGGTTCGCCAGCTAAAATCCTAATTATCGTTTTCGTGACTTGTGAGCGGTACGATAATAATTCTGAATTTCTATCGAAGAAATTCAGGTTTATTCGAAAGCGATAAAACGACGGTTTTGCACAGTCCAAATCAGTCAATAATTGCCGCGAAGCGAACGATTTATTTGGTCTTTATTTTAATCTAAATTTCTTTATTCTAAATTAAACGGTTGTGTTCTTTATATATAGATTATTTATCGAAGTGTGTCTACTTGCTTTCTACTTGCCTTAACAGTTTCTCTGGGAGAAAAAAAAGAATAATTAACTACCACAAGTATGTGCTCATATGTTGCTGAATATTACGCCATGAATGAAATTTCGGTTGTTACCAGTGAATTTGTGACATTCTATTTTGCGAAATCTTCCAGCTGGTTTTTGATTTACCGATTTATTTATTGCAGTTCAAGGAAGGGGATTATTTCGGTGTTGGCGAGAATCTACGACGAAGTCACATAATAACTCTGACAACATTAGAGTGTCTGACTATCCCGCGCTCCGTTTTTGAAAAAGCCAACCGTAATCAGTTCCTGGAGGATTTAAAAGCAGATCTCGAAGACGCAATCCCGTCTGATGAGCAAATCTTGGCTGAATGGCTGGCGCTACAGTCTTGGAAAACATACAAAAAAGCCCATTTGAGGAATTACTGGACGAAACTTCAAGCGGAAGAGAATGCCAAATTTTTTACAATGTATAGAAAATACCGATTGAACTCACTGAAATAAAATAAAGTTGAACAAACAAAGAAGGTGCCGATGCGGTATTGATCACGTTGCTTCTTTTGTCTTCCTCAATGCCGCCACACGTTTTCCGCCAGCAATGCTTGTGTCTAAAAAGAGAAAGAAATCATCGGTTTTGATGGTTTATCAGATTCAGATTCGTCAGATTTTGGATAAACAGATTTTGATTTATAGAAATTAAGATATACAGATTTTGATTGAATAAATTGCTGGTTTAAATTATCACTTTAAATCGTCAGTTCAGAATTCAAATCAAGACTTTTTTGTGTTGTTTTAATCTTAAACACCAAAAACCGAACCGAACATCTGCTTATGTTAGCGAAATTTGCTGATTTCATTCTGCCAGTTGTTTTGTGCGCTTCTGAAAACAATTTGAACAAATACAAATTAATCCCCAAAAAGAAACGAAAACGAAATCAGTTAATGGTATAATTAAAGGTCGACTTTGCGCTCACGGGTGTACACGGGCGTTTCATTGCGCTCACGGGTGTTGCACGGGCGTTGATTGCGCTCACGGGCGTT
>JAQIWT010000226.1:0-27255 GCA_034696485.1 Isohypsibius dastychi | reverse complement strand
TTCTCATCTTCCGAATTTTCCTCCGATTTCCGCTCCTGATCGCTCCCAGAATCGCTGCTGGCATCCGAAATAGTTTCTCCGCTCTCAGTTTTCTCCAACAAATTTCTCTCCTCAAGTTCCGCGACTTCTGGCAGAAGTGAGCGAATACTGAAGTTGGATGAACGGCTACTTGACGACATTTTTTTTCAGAACAAAATATCAGCTCCCGAAATGAGCAAGGTGAAACTAAAAGGTCAAAGAGTCGTGAATTTCTTCACGCTGATAAAAGAAAGATGAAAGTCGTTTGCGGGAGCAAGTGGCCAATCGAGTCAGGGGCACAATACGCAAGTCCCGCCTCTTGTGGTTCTTTTACCACAGACCTAGAGTGTTGACTGGACTACGAGATTCTTGCCGCACATTCTTATATACATTTTGTGAATGCAGCCAGAAAATTCCCAATGAATAATCAAATTATTATTTGTGAAAATTTGGCAGAGGAATTTCTGGTTGAAATAATGTCATTCTAATTTGATATCATTTAACCCCGTCTTGCCACGGTTAGCGGAAGGCGTAAATCAACCGGTAAAAGAGAGAGGGTCAATTTGTTAAAGGCGTATTTCGGGTGATTGCTGCAAACAAATTACCGGTTCTGAGGATATGTTGTCTTCAACATTATCATCACCTCACTGTTCATCCAGGATTCTGTGGGGTTTTTCCGTTGGTTTGCCCGCGTGACAGTATGAAATTGAGGTTTCTGCGCCGGTCTGACGCGATGAGTTATTTGCTGAATACAACTTGTAATCATATGCTGAAGTTTGCGGAGAATATTCAATTAATTATCTTTAATTCCGGCGATGTTGCCGTCATCACCAAAAAACCTCCCAATCATCGTCAGTTTTTGTGCAGTTAATTAGTTGGCTCATCGACATGGTGAATAGAACCATAGTGAGAGTAAAAGGATTTCGCTATTGATTTCGGTCATTCCAATAAAACAGTTCTAAAATGTATGGAGTGATTTTCACATAATAATTTCAGTTGCGATTGAAACTGCCAGCTAACGTAATGTTTTCAGACTGCGTGAACGCTCGCTCTGCCTATTTCTAGGTTAAAAGATGTTAGATGTTTGCTTTTTATTAACAATCAATATCGGAGAAAAAGAGGAAAAAAATTCGGGTTGCGTGATTCAAAATTTCATGCAGAAGTACGCAATCAATTAATAAATACAACATTGTTTCAGAAATATTTCAAGGTTGATAAAAATGTTTTCATATACCGCGTTAGTTTCAAATTTCGTTGTAGCATTGTTGAATTCGTAATAATATTTTATAATTCAAGATAAATTTACAGGGCCCCGAATGTTTCATCATTCTCATCTGCTCACTAAACCGTAAATGTGTGGCGAACTTTCTCTTTTGATATTGAAGCTCTCCGGATGTGATATGTAACCTTGGGATTTTTACAACCACATTTTTCTCGGTGTCCAGTCTGAGCGAAACTACGCCGATTTTGCGCAACGTGTCATCAAATGTCACTATTTTCACGTGAAAGAAATTTGTTGCAAGATAACAAAGATTTGTCTGATCGAAAGAGTGTCAACCACAAATTTCTTCCTAAATTTGTTGCCCAAATTATATAACAGGTATCGCGTTGATTATGCGAAGTAGTTTAAATTGGATTATTTTCCAGATGATGTTAATGCACGCCTACAATTAGACGGCAATTCAGCAGCATGTTTCCCGTAACAATTAGAACGTTTGCGTATGTGTCGCCGAAGATCTCATTTCTAATCTTCCAATTAGCTGACTAATACTCGATCAATACCAGAACTTTCCAGTGAGAGTTGAGTTTTGTAATCAGTGATTTGCACACAGTTTGGTCGAAAATGAGTTTGCGTCAATAAAGTGTTTTACGCCGAGTTCTAAACTGATTGACTTATTTTTGAGTTCTTCGGAAGTGCGGCTGCTTAGGATCATCCGGAGCTTAATGTAAATAATTGTCCGCTTACGGTAAACACTGTCGCACTTTGAACCGATTTTCCACTTCTGATTTGCCAACGTCAATTGGCGCCGAGAGATCCAGTTTGGTGACAACTGCACTCAAAGTGGCACAACAAGAGCGAGATTTCGCTACTGGCTCAAACTTGTCAAAAATACCAGACAAGCAAGTGAAACTATTTTTAAACCTAGAAAGGATTATTTTTCGAATTCTTTGGCTGATCAGTTGACCATTAATGTGGTAAAAACATCCTCCTCGTTTTTGAATCGGCAGTTTTGCCAGTAATTCGTGTTCTACCATACTATTTTCATCGTTTGTGTTTTCCCACATTTTCTCATTCTTTGGGTTGCTAACAAACGAGCTGCTGGCTGCCGAATTATGAAATGAGTGTAATGGAGTAAAAGATTTATTTGGACAAGATGCCTCATGATGAGATGTAATTTGAATACTTTGCCTGATCGCCAGCTTAAAATATTTGAAATTCTATCTCCCAAATGTATATTTCCGTCTGTCTCTTGTCATTCACTAATCCCGCGCAAGCTCGTAGTTTTCTTCACCAGATCATTTCCAAAGATAAACATCATCAAAACCATCTTTGTTTTACTTGGTTAAAATATCGTCACATCATTCTTTATCTTTTCAGATACTTTTTACGCTGCTTAGTAATAAAGAACAGGTCCCATCAAAAATCAGGATTAAGGCCTCCTGTGTTTGGCGGGATTAGCCGTTAACAATACACACCGTGACGCAACTAATACCAATATTTACTCAAATCCATTGCGATCCCGCTCCACAATTCATTGAAGGAAATAGTAGAAAGGAGATATAAAAGGGGGATTTGCAAGGCTGTTAAACAAACAACACCGCCGTTTCTTTTGTCTGGAATATCTCTCAGGTTGTCCCCATCTGAAAGGGAGTGTCCTTCCACATTTTGGCCCTGTATAATTAATTCTTTTATGTTGCGAGATGGATTCATGAGGTGATCATTTTCTTCTTGGCTGAACGTCCGTCATTAAAGCGCACCCGAGTGATAAAAGGTAAACTGGAAATGATTATCCCGACTGCGTTGAGCGAATGAATCCGCCGAACGGAACGTCACAACCGAAAATCGCCACTGAGAACCCATTCAGTCTGAATGAAAGGAAGATGCTTTGGGCCCCCTGAGGAAACGATTCATCTTGAGTGTATGGGCTATTTAGCACTGTCGGCACCATTCGGCGAAACAGTCCATCAAAGTTATCTGCCAGATGAATATTTCTTTTGTCGTTGCAGATATAGTAATCTGATGCTGTAAATGCGACAATTTTCGCCCCCATCTCAGAAGATTAGCAGCAACACTTCACGCGTTATTATCATTTTACTTGCAGCTGAGATGAGCAAATTTGCAAATTATTTAAAGTGTTGAATGCTTAGACTTTTATTAAATTCCTGGTCAATCGCGTTTTCTACAATTTGATTTGTTACAAGGCAAATTCGAATAAAACATTTTGTAAAAAATCGCGGAGCTGTTCGGCCACTAGCAGTTTGTCATCTAGACTAGTCTTCGCGAATTTGTTAAACTATAATGTTTTAAGTTTTTCGTTTGTAATATTTGATTTTGGGATTTAAGGAAGATAACGTCTAATCCTAACCGCTAAGGTGGATTTGCTGATTTAATGGATCACTGAATTTTGTGTTTTTGTTTGTCAGATAATTATTCTCTCCACGAACTTCGAGTGGAACTCGAAGAGATGGGCGACAGTGCAGATGATATTGATGGAGGACTAATGTAGTGGATTATTTAACGACATCATTATTGAATCCAGAAACACATCGGAGCGTGATGTTTTCTATCAAAACACCTTTTGTCGTTTGGACAAGAGTTGTACATGAATTGTGGTTTGTCCTGGAAGAGTCAACAAGTCTGGCAAGCGCTGATGCGAAAACGAGAGTTTTGACAGGTTTAATTGTGAAGGGATTAACAAGTTATTGAAATTAAGAAACGAGGCGCAAAAGATAAACGAGAAGATGATCGATTATCGCGGATGAGGGCGATGTGTCGAAAGATAATTGCGCTAATTTGCCAAAATTCAGGTCTTTTGAGAAAGGGGCTAAACATATTATTGAGAGATTATTGTGGGGCGAAACTGGGAAGAAAGCAAGAAGGCACATGCCGAGACAAAAGCAGATTCTTCCTCGCATTTGCCAACTGCCTTCAGTTACGCACAGCGTGTCATCAAAATTGATTAATTGTACTGCTTACATTTGTACTTTTATCTTGCAAAGTATACTTGGTTATCTTAATTTGAAGCATTATTTATTACACCCGTATATACTACTCGACTGCTATTTAACAGGCAGTTCAGGTCGCGTTGGTTTAATCTATTTTTACCCGGCGGAGAATGAGCTCAGTTTCTTAAAAAATTCGTAAATTTTCTATTCAAATAGTAAATTTTCTAAAGTTATTAACTCCTTGAGATTATTAATCAGCGATGATAAGTCAGCAATGTGCAGAAAAGGTCATCAGTCTGAGAGCAGTAGTGTGGGTACTGATAACCTCGTCGTTGAGGTTGGACTGGGTGATGAAGTGACTGATTGGTTTTCACTCTGACCAAATACAACGGGATAAATACGGGACGGACAAAACAAAACACAAGTGGCCCAATTGTTTACGAGTTTCGTTTTCGTTACCCCTCGCGACCCAACTCTGATCCCATTCTCGATCTGGGAAACGGCTGACTGTTTGTTAACATCTCCTGAAGCCACCATCAACACCTTCGTTGTCCACTGGACTTGACGCCCTTGGGAAGTTCTTCTGTTCACCGTACTCGGAATCCTTGATTATTCACAACATGCTTTTGGCAGATCTGTTCTGTTCCACCCGTGATCTAGTTTTGTCGAACTAATTTTGTTGTCCGGAACTTAGTCTTTGTGTCCGACCAGGAATACGTGTGAAATCATTGACGTTTGCATGCGAGTGATGCAGAAACAAAACCAAGTTGTCGATATTTCGACAGACCAAGGGAATTTCCGCGTGAGAATCTCCTCGAGTCTTTTATTATGTTATGCTTTCGCGACAGTTTGGCTTGACATGGAATTTTATTCAACTCTTAAAATGCTCATGTAAAATTTTTCTTTTGTAGCCGCTTCCGCAATCTAGCCAGGATCACTCAACTTCACGGCACACACCGGAAGTCAGTCAAAATTTGAGCACAAACACTTCTTTCGCAGAAGCTGGGCCTTTGGGCGCTGTTCGGTTCATTTCTACTCCAACAAATATGGAGAGTGCGATCGAGAACTACAAAAGTGGTGTAAGATAGTTCCTTTGATTTCCGGAAATCTGTACGGGATGTTGTTCTTATAGTAATTGGAAAGTTTTTTTTGATATTGTTGACATATATTTCTTTGAGTTATGAGCGACTTCTTGGTAATCTTTCTGTTTTTCGCAGCTGGGGGATATCTCGGCGATCGAAACATCCTGGATGAGTAACCACAGTCGTTTGACTAACAGCAGCGAATTCGCCGCTTCTTCGAACCCGCCTGAAAACAGTCGGCCTTGCAGAATTGCGCCCTATTTAAAGCCGGTACAAGAGGAAAAGTTTGACAAACCGCCTGAAAACACCCAACCTGCGGTAACTCCGAAACTCGGTGGACGGAATAAGCGTGGTCACTGGACCTTTCCTTAAACATTCTTTTCGGTTAATACACCTAGCATTGAAGATGTCGGTCGACTCGAGTTAAATCCCACCAGTGGTTTTCTTTTTGCTTTTCTCTGTTTAGAATTCAGCGGGACTCACGATTGCGATTGCATGAGGTGAACTCCGGCAATGCCAACATGAAACTTCCACTGTATATCTCGCAGACCTTACTTCTGATCATGATTATTTGTGGAAGCTTGACGACATGTATCTCTTGAGCAAAAACCACTAAATGGCGGTTACCATAAACCGAAGGATCAGTGAATTTCAAGAAAATGGACTTTCCTGGGAAAATACAAAGGATTTCTTCTTTTGAAACGCTTTGGAAGTGAGCGAAGGGACAACTTGTAGAGTGGGTGGTCCGCTTGATTACACCTGTAACGTGCCCGCTTGTGTGTTGGCAACAAATTTCGGAAGTGGTGCTGAAATGCCATCTTCTCTTTGTAACAAATATTTTCTCTTGGTACCTTCAGAGCTTTTTGTTTGAGTTGAGTTCGCGTTCGAATCAAAAGCCAACTTAGTTTGAACGAACAGCATCCGGAGCGTTGGGATCATCTCTTGTTTGTGGTGGTTTACGAAGACAAAAACGATAACATGGAGTGCGTCGCAGAATCTGATCGTACATTTTCCGAGTCGAATGATACATCCACTTCGGCTGTCACCAGCGATACTCCACCAAAGGAAAAGATGGAAATTGGTGAGTTTCAGTTTTGCCCATCTTCATTGCCTAGTTTTTGTGCTGAGTATCAGCGTCCGAGTCGGATCGGAGGTACTACATTCTGCAAAAGTTGAATTGAAATCTGACTGGATTTGTTTCCAGATTCTTCTGTTGATTTGGATGAAAGCTTCGATGATATGGAACATATTATCGAGAAGGAAATGGCGTCTGCAGCTTCGGGGGAAATGGTTGCTGAAGGAAATGAGAATCCGGACAGTATTTCTGATGATGATTCAAGTTCCGACTCGTCGGATGATGACCAAACTCAGATAGGATTGAGTGTGGGAAAGCTTTATCGAATGATGACGAACGGAGAAAACCCTCGAGAAATTATCAGGCAGTTGTTTGGAATATCGGAAGCTGAAATTGAAGATCTGAAGCAGTATCCAGACTCTCAGTTGTGGAGGATGCTGTTCGAGTCCATCTCGAGGAGACAGAAATTACGACAATATAACACCATTTTGGACGCTGTTGAACTTATCAAGAAATCCAAGAAAATCATCGTTCTGACGGGAGCTGGGGTATGCATAACGGCGAAGAGTAATAATGAATAATTCTCAACCGCTTTATTTTGATGATATTCATTTCTTTTGATGTTGGGATACATGTTCTTTTCTGTTTCTTGATCATTGCCAAAACATTGAATGTTTCGTAGCTTTTTCTACTGGGAGTACTGATCTTAGATTTATACTGTGAGCCTTTCTTGTTTTCCAGATATCTGTCTCCTGTGGAATACCGGACTTCCGGTCGCCTAACGGAATATATTCGCGTCTTAAAGAAGAATTCCCTGAGCTTCGAGATCCAGCGCACATGTTTAATATCACGTTCTTCCGTACAAATCCACAGCCTTTCTTCTCTTTTGCAAAAGTATTTGCCGTTATATATTTCGCAGTTCCCTTCCGAATTTCCTCACAGGAGTTGCTTTGCAGGAACTCTTCCCAGGAAAATTTACTCCTTCAGTCACACACCAGTTCATCCGGGAACTGGAGAAACAAGGGAAACTCCTGAGAAATTACACGCAAAATATCGACACTCTAGAAAGGATAGCTGGAATTGAAAAAGTAGTTCTCTGCCACGGTGCGTCTAGAAACATTTAATTTTATTTGAGTTAGCTTCAAATTTACCAGAAAATCCTAATGAGTGATTTAGTTTTCGTCTGTGTGATCTTGTTTGATTTGTAAATCGTTTTCATGATTTTCAGTATATTTTCAGCCTTCTATTTTTTCACTCAGGTTCATTTGCAAAGGCTACTTGTCTTATTTGCCAACATGCCGTCGATTCAGATTTCATAAAGACTGAAGTCCTGGAAGGAGTAAGTGGAAACCGTTACCCGGCGTGTAATCAATTATTTTATCCCAGTTTTTTTGTAATCCAGCGTATCCCCAAATGTCGGCAGTGTCCAGAACCTGTTGACCTTTCCTTGTACAAACCAGATATTGTTTTCTTCGGTGAAGACCTTCCCGCGGAATATTACTCAGCTATCGACGAGGATAAAAAAGAATGTGACCTCCTGATTGTCATTGGAACATCCCTCAAAGTTCACCCCGTTGCTGGAATTCCTCGTAGGTTTGATTTCAGGAAATTTTACGACGTCTTTTCAGCTCGATGACACTTTATCGAAATAATTCTATACTCCTTCAGGGACCGTTGCTGGCGTACCACAGATTATCATTAATCGTGAGCCGGTTGGGGACCACAAATTCGACATCGAACTTCTGGGCGATGCTGGTTAGTGGATGAATAATAGGTTTTCCCCTAATAATCTATCAATTTTGAATTGTGGTTTTTGAGTTCCCGTCTTGGCACTCACCAGAAGATGATGATCGATTTTTTATTTTTGTTCATTCAAGAATGAAAAATGAGAACGTGAATCGTAAATTAAACTACATATAGTATGTCTGCCAGAGTTGTTGAGATTTCCGGTTGACCGGAAACACCGAAAACCATTATATTTTGTTTTGCAGATATTGTCACGCAGCAGTTGTCTCATTTGCTGGGGTGGAACGACCTGAAAAGTCCGGGATTCCGGCCGCTGGAGGAAATCAGCCGGGAGACGGCTCGCGAACAATATCGAATTACCAGGAACCCGGATCCCATGACACCGGAAGATTATGATATCGTCGCGCTAAGGGACATGTTTGATTCTCGCAATATGGGTGCTGTAAACTATAATTGCTCTTTCCGTCCGAAAAATTCATGCTGTGTTTCTGTCTTTAGGCGCCTGGCTACCTGGTAATTGGACGCCGAAAATTATTATTTTTTCCGGTAGAAATATTTATATCGTGCTGATGGGCTTTTTTGTTTGTGCAGAGAGCAAGGAATGCTTCATGTTTATACCCCCTAGTCGATATGTTTTCCCCGGAGGATTGGTGCTGGAAAAAGATCGCGATCGACGGGCACCTCGATTTGGATTTGAGATGGAGGAAGACTCCAGCTCCTCGAGCAGTGAGGAAGATGTGGAAATCGAAGAACCCGAACAATCGACATCCACAAACGAACCGGAAGTGACGGTTCGTGCGAAATTAGATTAAGCCGGTTTGGTTGTTAAACTAAATCTTGAGATCTCGAGAATTCGAATACAGTTTATTCACCGTACATTTGAGTTTTTACATTTTTTGTCACAGTCTTCGTCATGGTTTCTGGAAATTCTGAGATATGGTTTTTTTTGAAAAATTACAAGATTGAACATGATGTTACTGAGAAATGAGACTTATGCGTTGTTTTTGATCAGATTTGCCATTCTGTCGATGAGGGTAGGGTTCTGTCAAGGTTGCGGACATTGTTCGGTTGCCGTTCTGACCACTCTTGCAGTTCAGGGCGCTCAGCTCGTGACTTGAACTGAATCTTTCGTTTGTGTATTTCGTTGCTGGATTCTTGTCCAGAGCTTCTGATTCGTCCCAGTGAATACATGGCAACCATTGGAATATTTGCCGAAAGCCTTGGCGGAATCTAAAAGAATTTGGAATCGGTCATCAGAATCAAAAGGCTGTAAAAATTGATGAGCATAAAAGAAAATCTTTAGTTTTAATCCCGGCGGTGATTCTTTGTTGTCAAGCCTAATTTTCGAGATTGCCAGTTTATTTTGATCGGGAATTTGAGACTCAAAATGACGTCTCGGTTGAATTTGAAGTGAATTTTGTCCAGGAACCCCAATACAGTATTTTTTACTCATCTCCTAATTTACTTTTATTTTTCTGTGCACCGATATTTAGTCATATACACTAATTCGTCACGAGGAATATTTTTTGTTCGAAAATTTTATGATCGAAACATGATCGGTTATTGTCGATTATTTGGTGTTTGAATGATTAGAGATGGTCATTTAATGGTCCGGATAATGCGGATGAGCCCTCGAGGCCCCATGTTGTAGGCATCTGTTTTGTTGCGCGTGGAACCAATTTTAGAACACCCAGTTGATCTTCCGATATGGAACATCTCCGTTGAGAAATATGAATCCCGTTGTTCATTGCTTTTCACCCCGAGGCAGAATCTTTCTGTTCTACTCTATATACTAACAATGATCTGTGGTTCCTTATTTTTTGAGATGGCGCTGAATAGCAGTCATAGACGTCATAGTGTTTGCGAAATTTGAGAGCATTCCCCCGGTTTTATCATTCGGCTAATTTGAAGCAAATTTGGTTGTGGTGAAGTGTTGCAAATCTTGTTTTCTTATATGTCGGTATCTGTTCGTACTTTCATTGTCAAAATGTTGCGTGTTTGAAATTTATCCCTGGTGTAGCTTGTTTAAGATTTGCCCGGATTTCTGTTTTGAAATTTGCTAATTCATTCTTTTAACAAGGTATTTTGTCTGATCTTTCATGATATAAAAGATTGACCGCATAATGATTTCATTCACAGTTATGGGAAAATGATCGATTTCAAGCTTCACCAGAATGAATATTTGAATAGTCGCTTAATTTTTGATCGCGTTTTCAACGTTGTGTTGTTACTTACTTTTTGTTTAATATGTAGTATATGATGGGATTGTATATGGAATTCGACATGGCGAGAACGTAAGCACTGCAAAGAAAAATCGTTTTGCAACAAAAAACACAGTCGACTAATATCGCGGCAGATGTTAAGAATGCTTTTTTTCGGCATATCACAGAAGCGGATAAAAATAGATAATGATGAACTTGCGTCGCCCGTCTTCGGTTGTTTATGTTATGTTTTATAATGTTTACTCTCAAGTTGCCCAATTTTTCTTACCTGATAAAGACGTGGGATATATTCTCGATTACCATGATGCATGGGTCGATGGTTGTCATCACGAACCATACTTGATATGGAAACCAACACACCACAAAGGTGACCATCACGAGGATCAATACTTTTACTAGCTGAAATAAGAGATGATTTAATCAGATTGAAGTCATTCAGAAATCTAAATCTTTAGAAAAACGGGCCCTCCAGTATTATTTTATTTTTGAATTTCCAACTGTTGTTTTTGTATTTCAAGATTTGATACAAATTTCCTGATTCGGATCATAATAATTTTCGTTCTACGAAATGGTATTTTAGTTTTGTCCAACAAGATTTGGTTCGCTTGTTTATTTTTCACGCAGTCTTTTTTGCGGTTCATTTAAAATTTTCTTGGTCCAGCACTGAAATTCGGAATTAAATAGAAGAAAATGCGATTGGTTTGCTCTTGATTAACAAGCGTTGGGGCTGATTCGCTGTTTATAACATTTTAGTATTTAAATGTTGTCCGATTGGGAAAAATACGAATGAAGATGTTTTTACGGTTGTACCTTTTGTTTGCTTTTTATGCCTTCCAACTGAGCTAGAGAAGTGACTTCTCCAATCGCTTTGGCTCCCCAAAGCTCCTGAGCAACCCTTCCGTATGTGGAAGTCAGTGCGAGTAAAGGAACGAAGTACGTAACAATCATATACAGCGATTGATAGACTGTGGCTGTAAAATAAACAAGCTTTGTAATGTAAATGGAAATGAATGCCAGCTGTAATCCAGCCTGATCTGTCGTATTTTTTCACACAAGTTTAAACATTTACCACTCTCTGGAACCCAATCCTCTCCCCATCTTAGCGTGCAAACCCACGAATGATTATTCGGCGACAGAAATACGACACTGTATTGGATTGCCGGCATGGAAAATAATCCTTTATAATAAGTCATTATTAGAAATGCATTGTAATCATCATAAATTCCAATATCAATACCTGATGAAATCCAGATACCAGTAATTATCATAAATGCGGTCCTTTTCCCCATTCTGGGCTTCAGCGGATGGACAATCGCTATATACCTGTGAAGAAGAAATTCTACGTGATATCAGCCATTTCAAAATGGAACCTCGATTTGATCGTTAAAACTTCAGTATTTTTTCTTTTTTTTGAACCACGTTTTTGGTGGTTTCACGAGTTTTGTGATGTTCAAAATGTTAAGTATTCACATGTGACTTCTTTGTTCGAAAAATTGATTTCTTATCCTGAAACTGGAATATTTTGTGAGAACGACCAGGTGGCTACATTTGCTCACAGTTGATTTCAGCAGACTATGCGATTTTCTATGGAAAGGCAGCGTGTTTTCGGTTTATCGACACTTTTTTTCACAGCAGCTGATTTTGACAAAATCCCACTGTTTATCAATTTTTTTCAAGTTGATGTATGTAATATTCGTTGCAGAACTGTGAAAAGTTTCTGTTAGTGCATGTTTGGGAGAGTTAAGCCTCACCGAAATTCGGAATTGTGCAGAAAAGAGTCGAGTACGTATTCTGGTTAATTAAAAGTCTTCTAAATGCGCTTTTATGGGACCACCAAGTTCCGCAGAAAGCGATCGAAATATTGAAGTTCATTGATCACTTCTTGCTCTAACAGTAAGTAATGGGGGTTTTAGTTGAATGTCGATTGACGGTTTTCCGGAGATCACATCACTTCAGCAAATTGGATTAATTTTTTCATCATTTGTCACAATCGATTCAAATCGGAAGTGGGTGTTGATTTCTTGGTTTCTTGATTATTTTGAATGAAATCATCAAAATTTGTTCATTTGCAGTTTAGTGAATTATGCAAAATTGAACATCACCGAGACACGAGATATGAAAATAACTGAGCCGGGCCGATTTGCCATTGAAATCTCTCAACGTCATGTCAGTTTAAATAACCCTTTTGACATCGTAAATTACTAATCCTACTCTGTTATTTCTTCTAATCTAAACATAGTTCACCGTTTTTCATGTTCATCCGTCCATTTCTCAATTACCTGTCAATGCTGATGACCATCATTGTAAAAACGGAAGCCACTGAAAACAGAACAAAATAAGATTTAATTTAAAAATAAAATTCAAAATAAATTTTAATTAAATAAATTCAAGTTTTAGTTCTGTACAAAGGTTATTGAAAATTTAAAAAATTACACTCACCAACGCTAACCGAAGCGATAAAATTGACGAAAGTACAACAATCATCAGTAAAGACCCAGTTTTGAGTCAAGGTAAAATAAGCCGAAGGAGGAACATTCATGACACTGAGGAGAAAATCCGCGACGGCCAAGTTGGCGATGAAAAAGTTGGTGATTGTTCGCATTCGACGATAATACAAACATATCCAAATAACACAAGAATTCCCAATAGCGCCGATGAGGGAAATGATCAGAAAAAGTGTTCCATAAGTGTACTGCCAAACAATGGGGAGATGATATTCCTGACTGCTCGTATTCGGCGCATAACCGATGCATTTTTCGGTCTCGGTCAGATTATCGTAATCCATTTGATAAATATTCAGGAATCAAGTGTTAGGGATAAACTGATCCTTGGAATGAAAGGTCAATAATTTTTTGAAGGACCGACGTGGTGTGTTTACCCCCGAAGAAAATAGGGAATGAATTAATCCGGCTAATTTGCATCTCTGTTTGAAATGAGCTCAAATATCAGACGCATTATTCGCTAAAAAGAAATGATTCCACAGCGAGCTGAAGAGTGTGGACGCGGGAGGTCTCTTGAAGACAGCCGACGTTATTCTTTGACTGCTGTGCTGACGGAAGTTGACTCCACTAAGGATTTATCGTCAAACACTGGAGACCAACTGTAATGACTGGGCGGATAAACAGACCTCTTCTTTCCTGCAACCCGATATTAATCCTTATGAACTGACATATTTTTAAAAGCATGCCATGAAATGACCAAGAAATTGCTTGTTACAGAAAGAAATAACAATGGTCAAACGCTTTTTTATAAGGATTTGATGTATGGTAGTTCTGTTTTTAAGGTCAATTTTTAGTGTAGAATAGGACTGTTATGATTTCTATGTGGACAGAGAAACTATTTTGTGAAGCTAAACATGAACGTGCAATAATTTCAGATAGGATAACCCCAAAAATATTCTGACTGGTACACAGACTGCGCGGTTTCAGAAAGATTATTGAAATCTCTCTTGAATTTATAGACTCGGGTATTTAAGGACTGATGTTTTGGTCAAGAAAGTAAGTCTTTGGATTTATAAAAGTACGTTTTTGTTCTCGAGTGTAATAAATGTGAATTTTTTTAACGAATTCGCATGTTTGTTTGTCGTTCCATTTTCAAAGCGAAAAAATTGCGACGAATTTGATCGGTTGACAAAATTTAAATCCTGAAAAAATGATAACTTCTCGTATTTTGGGATCCTTCCGCACAGCGTCTCTGAGTTTTGAAGCTTGCGAATTTATACGAATTTATTGCTGTCATCACTGTGTACGCCAACGGAAATAACATAACGTATTGCCACTGGGCGAATAAATTCTCCCCTGTTTGTAAATCCCGAACACGTCAGCCTGTTAACCACCGGAAAGACGAGATCTGTTTACTATTTTCCGGATTGATCAGATTGCTCGTTTAACTGGATTAAAAGTCCAAGATAGCGCTGAAGTGACATTTTAAAACCTCACTGACATTCGGTGATTTCACCCAACAGATAAGCAAAATATTTGAAGAAAATAAAAGACGCGATGTTTGCTAGCACGAACTGGGCCCTTGAGGGATACTACATACAGTCAATTGAGGAAGATTTTTTTAATGGTCCAAAGAATAGCTAAAGTGGCCACGATTTTGGCCAAGCAGCCAAATGGGCATCTTCGAGGGCCACTGTAGACGCCCGAGTACTCAGAATATCGATTTATCGGCATCGGCGTTTTTATTGTAGCAGAAAAAGGAGCGGATGTTTATAATTGCTCACCGTTAAGAAAATCTCATTTTTTACCTTATAATGATTTTAAGTGCCGCATTTAGTCTATTAAGACGCACGGATGGACTTGGGGGTTCGTCAGACCGGAAATGTCTTAGACAGCATTTCTTGGATAAATAAAAGGAAATTTTACATTTGATACGAGGGCAAAAACATGTCAGTTGGGTAATAAATGGATGGTCTGTGGAACTCTTAGGTTGTTTATAAATGCTGGTGTACCAAAGACGATATTTCGAGCGTTGATCCTTGGGTAATGTTGGAACAGCTGTGGAGCTCTGGTGCTACGGGTAACATGGAGAAAAGACTGAAACATTCGATCATCATCAATAAAGGCGACTGACATTCTTTTTCTAAAAATGACCTTTATTTACATTCTGAATGTGCGAGTTAAGCAAGGCGTGGAAGATTCTGTGACGGAAGTTCTTAACACAAATGTGTGCGATAAATACTAAACGCGTGTGGAAGAACGCGATGACTCGTTCTTTACAGTGACGCTACTATTTCGACAGGAACATTAATCCGGGAGCGGAAATAACATTTGAAACTGGGAGGTACAGATAATTCGTCACAAAAACATATTTTCAGACTCAATAATTACCATTTGCGTCAATTTTTCAATTCACTAAAAATGGTATTATATATGTTAATTCAATATTAGCAAAAAGCGTTGAATAATTACAAGGTTGTTTTTTATGGCTTCCTCTGATCAATTTTTTGTATAAAACAAATTGGCAGGATTTCTAAAGTTCCAAAAACTTTTTTCTTTATTGAGGGGATTCTCTATGCTTGTAGAGCGTTAATTTGACAATGGTTTCTGAGCCAAGGCTTGACACAGCGATTCGATTGTGACTTGTAGGAATTCTTTTTTTTCGATTTTCCAGGAAGCCAACTGTCAAAAGAAAGGAAGTATTAAAAAATTGAAATGTATCCATGCTTGATCAACCAAATAACTGTCGTGATGATCTCGTGGATTAGCTGCACTCTTGATAAGAATTCCCATCAAGGACTGCTTGGCGA
The DNA here is from genome assembly GCA_034696485.1 of Isohypsibius dastychi. Taxonomy (NCBI): domain Eukaryota; kingdom Metazoa; phylum Tardigrada; class Eutardigrada; order Parachela; family Isohypsibiidae; genus Isohypsibius; species Isohypsibius dastychi. The sequence continues at coordinate 11,694 of JAQIWT010000226.1, read as the reverse complement.
ATGAAGAATTGTTCCCTAATGGACTTACGTAATGCATTGAGTAGATTCTTACAAGAACGGGTCTGATTGTCACGCGAGCTCATAAAGCCGAGCCCCAACAAAGCAGAAACAAGAAACCACGACGAGATAGCTAAGAAAGAATGCTGGTTCATGCTTTGGTTGGCAGAAAATGATGTTGACAGCTTTTCTAAGGACAGTTGTCAAAACGTCCATAGTATTGATTGATATTGTTTTTCCACATCATTGGAAAGTAAATACATCTTCGTTCTTATCTTGATTTTTTTTCAGAGTTGTTTTTCAGTGAGTCTCATTAATTTTCAGGCGAAAGCCCATTAGCTGAGTCTTTCCGTCGGTAATGGCAATCCATGACCTTTGATGTGCGTCAATAAGCTCACCAGGTCCAAAAAGCCTGTTTAAAGTTTTTTGATTTTTTTAATCGTTTTCGAGACATGATATACAAAACCATACTTTCCGTCTCTAAATTGTCCTTCGAAATAGTAAGATGGGCAGCTATAAGCACCATTTCCATGATACAGCCCATTTTTCATTTCTCCCTTATATTTCACGTTTTCACATGGCATGTTGATGTAACATAGGGGTCCAGACAGTCTGTCATTCTCCCATTGGCCAGAGAATACACATCCATTTGATTTCGTATATTTGCCAAGACCATGTCGCACCGGACGGTTTTGCTCGCCATTTTTGAATTCACCCTCTTGAGAAGAAGTATTTGAGTACTCTGGCAGGTCTCATGAACGCAGCAGATCGGTACCATAGATGTCACCGTCGTCAAAAACAATCTCGCAGACTTGGGGTTGTTTTGGTGTTTCTGGGATTACGTTAGGTGGTGTAGCATTGATGGCCATTTTGAAGGTAGCAATAAAATACAAACATTCAAAACGAAATTACACTTAGTCAGATTGCGATTCTCCAAGCAACGCACTGAAAACGATTACATAATTCGGAATATAAAGCATGGTCAATGTTGGAGTACGTATGAAGAAGAGTATTCGTTATGTTCTTCCTGTGTTTTCCATCACGGTGGACACAGCCGCGGAGAGTAACTGAAAAGCGCGGTATCGCTGTAGAAACTGCTTGGCCCCTTCACGGTAATCCGCGTTCATCAGAAAAAAGATGACCTGCAATCAAGAAAAATTCGTCAGCAGGCCATCTGAGATCATTGCACAGCATAGATTAGGTCTACACACTGAGTTTGTTGAATACAGGACGGTTGGCAGAAGCAGCGCCACTAGAATGAACGTGACATTCCCATGTAGACTTGTCCAGTTGAAAACGAATGCGAACAGTGGACTGTAGCAGAGAATATTCCACGCAGAAGAGACCATCAACATCCGCGTGAGCCGATTCTGTTGCAACTGAACACGAGTTCTGACCTGCACTACCACTCCCCCATTGTTGACGATTCGAACTTTCCGCTTGAGAGAACGAATGGAGCTCCTTACAAGTACCGCAGCATAGACTAGTACTGTGCAAGGGAATGGGATGTACATGGAGATATAGAAAAATGGGAGCTGCATGTAATGTTCGTGATGAACGCAGTCCCCCAAAGGTGAAATAGTGTTTTCACCAACTAGAGCTTGAGGAACTGTCAAGACCAATGCAACGACCCACAGAACCGACAACGTTACGGCAAGAACTGCACTTGTCGTGAACTTCGGATACAATGTTGGAAAAAAGATGGCGATGAATCGGTTGACAGCCAATAGAAGTTCTGTCCAGTTCATAGCGAGAAAGCACGCGGTTGTGGCGATCGCGTAGACCCTGCAGCCAACACCTGCAGGTGATGTGTCGTACCCGTTGGCCCTGGCGAATATCATGCTGGTTATAAACGTACCAGTCAAAGTAACGGTAATCCAGAGGATCAGTGTCAGATGAACGATCAGGACACCAGTTCCGACCCGAAGTGTCGGAGAGCGGAGGATGACAATAATCAAGAGACCATTGCAGAAGAACCCGAGTATAGCAAGACTTGTTCGAGCTCCGAAGAACAGGTTGACAGCATTCCTCCAGATGGTGATGTTGAAGTTCGGGTCGTAAAGACTGGCATCTTCAGCAGAGTTCGTGCCGTTAAATGACGCATTGACTGAAAACATGTGTGGCCCTGACCGTGACAGTTAAAAATGTAGCGCTGATGTTTTCGAGCTTCCTCAGCAAGGATGGCTCGTTTATATCATGGAGGTGACCTAGACCTTGGAGAAAAAAACTCTCTGAACGATTGCTAATCAAACTGATTCTAATGAACAGATTACGTACGGATGAAAGCAGAGATTGAGATGCACATTACCGTAACACTCATGAATATAGTATGCTCTCCAGAAAAACAGTGAAAAAAGCATTCATCTGGTCTGATGGATTAGTTTTAAAGGTCGTGCGTCTGGATGTGAAACAGCTATTGTTGAATATTTAACATGTCACTCGCTGTTGAGCAGAACGAACTGGGATAGTTTCTGTTAATTAACAATCAAATTCCCCATATTAAATTCAGCATTCATGGGATACCAGAGAATTTCACTTGAAATTCATTTGATCTGATATGATTTTCATAATTTAGATGAAATTGTGAAATTTTTGAATTCACCCTCTTGAGCAGAAGTACTTTTTGAGTTTTGTGGCAGTTGTAAAGAACGAGGGACAGGTTCGGTACGATAGATGTCAGCGTCGTCGAAAACAATCTCACAGAACTGAGATTGTTTTGGTGTTTCAGGGACTACGTTAGGTGGGATAGCATTGATGGCCATTTTCAAGGTAGCAGTAGAACACAAAATTCAAAACGAAAATACAGACTTGGTAAGAACGCGGATTCGCCAAGCAACACATTGAACAACATTCTGACCCAGTGCAATTCGGCATGTGAGGCATGGTGGAGTACGAATGAGGAAGAGCGTTCTTCATGTGCTTCCTGTGTGTTTCATCACGGTGGACACAACTGCGGAGAGTAACTGAAAAGCGCGGTATCGCAATAAAAACTGCTTGGCTCCTTCACGGTAATCCGCGTTCATCAGAAAAAAGATGACCTGCAATAAAGAAAAATCGTCAGCAACCCATCTGACGTCGTTTGTACATCACAGATACTGAGTTAGTTGAATACTGGACCGTTGGCAGCAGTAGTGCCACCAGAACAAACGTGACATTTCCATGCAGACTTTTCCAGTTGAAGACGAAAGCAAACAGTGGACTGTAGCAAAGAATATTCCATGCAAAAGAGACCATCAACATCCGAGTGATCCTGTTCTGTTGTAACTGAACACGGGTTCTGACCTGTACCACAACCCCCTCCTTGTTGATGATTCGAACCTTCCGTTTGAGAGAACGAATTGAGCTTCTTACAAGGACCGCAGCATAGACTAAAATTGTGCAAGGAAACGGGATGTACATGGAAATGTAGAAGAATGGGAGCTGCATGTAATGTTCGTGATGAACGCAGTCCCCCAAAGGTGAAATTGTGTTTTCACCAACTAGAGCTTGAGGAACTGTCAGGACCAATGCAACGACCCACAAAACCGACAGCGTTACGGCGAGGACTGTCCTTGTCGTGATTTTCGGATACAGTGTCGGAAAAAAGATGGCGACGAATCGGTTGACAGCCAACAGAAGTTCAGTCCAGTTCATGGTCAGAAAACACGAGGTAGTGGCGATCGCGTAGACCCTGCAGCCGACGCCTGCAGGTGATGTGTCGTACCCGTTGGCCCTGGCGAATATCATGCTGGTGATGAAGGTACCAATGAGAGTGACCGTCATCCAGAGGACCAGTGTCAGATGAACGATCAGGACACCAGTTCCGACCCGAAGTGTCGGAGAGCGGAGGATGACAATAATCAAGAGACCATTGCAGAAGAACCCGAGTATAGCAAGACTTGTTCGAGCTCCGAAGAACAGGTTGACAGCATTCCTCCAGATGGTGATGTTAAAATTAGGGTCGTAAAGACCGGCGTCTTTATCTGTGCCGTTTAGTGACGCGTTGCCTGAAACCATGCTTGACCCTGGCCGCTGTAAGGAAAACCAAGAGCTATAATGCAGATGTTTTCAATCTTCCGCATGGATTATTATCGAGTCAGGGATGGGTCTTTTATATCACGGACGAGACCTACCGTAGGCCTTGGAAGAAAAAAATTTATTCTGAATAATTTGTTAGTCAAGCTAATTCTAATGAACTGATTACGTGCGGATGAAGGCAGAGATTTCGATGCAGTGACATTACTGTAACCTTCATAAATTTAGCACGTTTTCCAGAAAAAAACACTGGAAAAAAGGATTTATTCGACAGGTTATCTTTAAGGACTTTGATGTGACACAGCCATTGTCGAATATTCAACATCCCACTCGCTCTTATGCAGCACGAACCGGGATAATTTCTTTTAATTATCAATAAAATCCTCCATATCAAATTCACCATTCATGGGGTAGCCTGCCAAATGGTTCTGCTTGAACTTCCTATGAACCGATGAAATTTTTACAATTTAGATCATGTTTTGGGTAAATAGATAACGCTGTGCATTGTTTATGAGAACGCACTATATTGTGGCCAGACTTTGCCGTTGTGACCAAAGACTTCTCTGGTCAGTTGAATCGAGTGATCGATCTCTTCTGTAGTCAGAGAGAAACATCCAGTAATTAAACCAATGTAAAAGATCGAAAAGATATCGTGGCCCTGCCTTATATCACTGCGTATGTAATTAGACTGTAGTGTGAAACCAGAGCAAGTTCAAAGGGTTGAAAATCAGACACCAAATCAAAGCCAAAATCTGAACTCCCGCGAAACGAAAACACATTTCTTACAGCGTTTCGTGATTGGGAGCATTACATTACGGCCAGTGGTGGATTGGAATTTTCTTGAATTGAGGGGCACTTTTACAAGCTACCGTTTATACATACCGTTTTTACAAGCAGCAAAAAACATCGGACACCGTTCCGCGAGATTCTTTGCACTACGACCGGTTGATTAATTCTCACAGCGAAATTTTATTAGAACTGACCAATTGTGGATCATTCTTGGTTTATAATCTCCTTCACGTTTGTAATGGATTACGGGGGACATTTGTAACGTCAATCGGAGTCCGGAGAAAGTGGTGAAATGTGGCACACAAATATACTTAAAGCTTTCGCGTTGCTGATCGCTGGGAGCTGTTTCACAATTCTGATGAACGCCATGAGAAGCCAGGATCCCTTCGTCGGCGTACGGCAAAAACTGACTGATGCGTATGCCAGTTCAGCCTCGGATCTGATCACAAACGGAACAATCAGAAAACTCCCACCTCTCTCAGGTACAGTATCGAACAAAACTACGCACTATTTGGTATCGATGCAATCATGTTATAATTTTGTTTTTGTCATCATCTCAGGAAGTCTACCGCCACGAATCCGAACTCTTGCAAAACATCCGCCGGACCTCAACTTCACGTTTTTGTTAAACTCAACCAAGTGCTCAAATGATCTGGATTTGGTGATGATGGTCCTAGTCCACTCCGCGCCGTCTCATTTCATAAACCGCCAGTTGGTAATATTCTGATTACACGAATCTAATGTACCACCTTATTTTGTAGACTGATCACTTTCACGACAATTACCGGTACTATATTATAGATTCGTGAAACATGGGCGAACAAAAGATGGAAAGAGATACAAAAGTTTGAGGTACTATTTATTTTGGGGACCTCCGTAAACGACGCAGTCCAGAAAGAGGTTTGTGAAATAATGAGAAAATAGTTCCCTTGTTCATGTTTCATAGGTTTGCATTGCGATGATATAGGTGGCCAAAGAAAGTGTGGAACATGATGATATTGTTCAATTTGACTATTGGGATTCCTATCGTAACATGACGAACAAAAATCTAGCCGGTTTAGTATACCTCTCCGAATATTGCTGGACACCATCTTATCACTTCATTCTCAAAACCGATGATGACATGCTGGTCTACCCGCGACCGATAATATCTTATTTGAATCAACAAGTGTATTGCAATCGCCACTTACAGCGGACAATTTTCTGTGCGGAAATGGTGAAAAAAGACGCCGTCCAGCGCAATACAAACTCGAAGTGGTTTATTCCGTGGACGAGTTATTCCGAGAAATATTATCCGAAATATTGTTATGGAGGTGGATATATTTTGACGCGAGATCTCGTGGCTCAGTTGCTGGAAACTACGGCATTTGTGGATTATTATTGGATCGACGATGTTTATGTTACTGGATTATTGGTTCGTGAAATCGAAGGAGTGGAACATGTACAGCTTCCTCATCAAAAACCAATAAAAACTTATCTCTGTTCGCCGATTTGTATGTTAGAAAATAAGAGATGGTTCATGCACTTTTTACAGAAAACTGAAGTTTTGAAATCTTATTACCGACCTCTGAAACAAAATGGAACGATTGTAGACGGGCCGAATAAAAAATGTTAAGAGCCTTTGTTTCAATGAGTTCAACTCTTGCTCACCTTAACCTTACATACCCGAATAGAAAAGCTGGCAAGTGAAAAGTACGAACAAGGAGGCTATTTTTGTTATTTTAGTTATTTTTGGTTATTTTTGGTTCCAAAAGTATAATTCTTTTCTCAAACTGTACCAACTTTCTGAAAAAAGGCGACCAGCTGGCGGGCTCCTCTGCAATGCTATGAACAGTAGCACCGACTGAACTCACAAAGGTGTGAATCGAGCCAGTTTTGTCTCATACACACTACGCCACACCGCCAGATGACCATTGGAAACTGCATAATAATGCTGAGCACACGACAGTTCATGACAAAGCCGCAATACTGTACAGTAGACCAAGCTCGCGCTTTCAAGAGATATGACACTGCATTGATTTACATGAGTAGCAGTAGCTGCATCCTATTTTTTACCTTTGAAACGGTATAGTACGTACTGGTATCGTTGATGAAGGAGCCCAAAGTTTTATCATCATAATTATAATACGTAACACGAAAGAGCCGAAGCCAGATTGTGTTATCAGGAAGAAGTCGAACTACACTGCAAAGCAGACCTTTCACTAGTACTGTAATCATCATTCTATTCGAAACACAATTCCCTCCATTTCCGTCAATCAGACTTATCATTCCTTGCTGATAAAGAGAATAACTTGGCTTTTCAACACCCGAAATTGAAGCAAACACTCGACATTTCAAACTCACGTCTCTGAATTCAAATACAACTGGACCTCAGCTTCCAAAATGTGGAAACTCGTGGGATTCGCGCTCTTGATTTGTGGGACCGTAATGTGTCAAGGTAGCCGCTTTAGTCAATTCTACCGATCTCACTGATTTCTTCTCAACTTTAACCGAAATAACACCAGGTCCGGAATTATTATTTGGAAAAGCCTCATGCAAAACGTCACTGACAGCTGTTTGCTTTACTTTGTTGTCCATTTGTAGATGGATGTAAATCCCCGGCCGTTATCGGACCAGTCTCTAACGGTGTCATAACCACCCCATACTACAATTACTTCCCAGAATTCTCCTATCCCAACAACGCAAGGTGTCGTTGGACTATAGCTGTTCCCGCGGGAAAGGTAAGCATACTGCCTAAATAATGTCTCAATCCACGAGACCACAAAAGGTATTCTGTATGACCTTCACAGAATATCAAACTGGAATGGAATGCTAATTTTTCAACCGAAGGGACGTACCCGGGCAGTTGTGGCCTTGATTACATAAACATTTATTCGACTGATCGTGCTTCTGACGCACAGTGTTCACGAAACCTTACATCGCTGCTTTATGGTAATCAAGCACTTGAACCTTAACGGCTTCATTCTGCTAAATTTCTTAATTTTAGGACCATTCTGCGAAAATGTTCCTCCAACTCTGGTGGTCGCGGGAAATGCGACCATTGTTGAATTCTGTAAGTTCAGGCACTCCGAACAACGTCCCAGCTTTGTTCACATTGCACTTTATAGGCACCGATAGTTCTGTACAAGGGTAAGTCAATGATGTACAGGAAATCGTTACGCGTGCTGTACGTAATTTGCCTCAAACAGTCAAGGATTCGAGCTCACCTTTTCTGAAACCGACGACGAACCAACTCCCCCTGGAGTGTTCACGTCTGCGCCAACTCAACCACCTGTTCCGACGGGCGCACCACCGACCAACTGCTCAGGGCTAGAGGTGACATTGAACGAAGGCAACAATTTCACAGCGATTATTGAGTCACCAAATCACCCTGACAAATATCCTTCCTTTGCGCGATGTGATTGGACCATCTCCGCACCGGCGGCTGTTGAGGTATAAATAAATCTGGTTGCACAATTCTAGAAATTACCCCCTGGTTTGTCATAGATCACTTCTTCGAGCTTTGCGTTGGAGAGTTGCACTTATGACCGCTTGGATATCACCGACGGACCAGGTTCGCTTCTTTAATGCCCAGGGAACAGCCATGCTTGAACCATCCAGTCTTTCAGAGGACACTCCTCTTGGCAGTTTCTGCAACAATGCGGGACCACGGAGACTTCAGTCGTACACTGGATTGGTGGTAGGAATTGAGCATTCAGTCAGTGATGGATGTCTTGCGTCTCATCGTCTTTCTATCCACCAACAGAAGATGCGGTTCGTATCAGATCAGTCAGTGGAATACTCTGGATTCCGTCTGCGGATTACATGTAAGAATGCTATGTGTCACAGAACCTTCTGAAAGCTATAAGAAACTGTGATAGTGGCCAAATGCAGCGCCAGTCAAGGATCATGCCCAAATGCGCCTGACAGCGATGTTTGTTTCGAACCGAGCATGCTATGCGATGGTGAGCTTTTTTATCTGTCTGACCTTTTAGCTCTGACCATTGTAACGATCAGAAAACATTGACTGCCCCAATGGCGCCGACGAGTACTGCCCAAGTGGGTGCGGACAAGGAAAAGTTTTCCCATATATGAGCACCAAAGCTGACCACAAGATCGTTGGTGGCATCGAAGTAAGTGAAGACACTTCTCCTGGTGGAACTTCAAACTTCAAAAGCCCATTACGATGATCAGGTTCGGCCGCACAGTTGGCCCTGGCAAGTGGCCATGCTCTCGTCTTCGGGATCTCAAATCTGCGGTGGATCTATCGTAAGAAAAAGTTTCTCATGAAGAAGTATTGGAAATAGTATGACAATTTCGTTTTAAAGATCGATCATTACTGGGTTATGACAGCAGCCCATTGTTGCGACGTCTAGTAAGTGTTGAAGAGTAACGAACTGTACATTTGACTCAGATCTAGCGCTGCAAAGTTAACCTCCGTCATTTTACAGTGATCCAAGCCCGTCAAATTATATGATCCGAGTTGGCGAACATGACCTCAATGGCGACCGCGAGCCGAACGCAATCACTTATGAGCTATCCCGAGTTATCAACCATCCCAACTTCAAAGCCAGCCCAGTTCTGACCAACGACTTCTGTCTTTTGAAAACCAAAAACGTACTGGGAATCTTTCTTGCTAGAATGAAATGGAAAGTGATGATATGTTTCAGCCGATCTTCTTCAATGATGATGTGTTCCCGGTCTGTCTTCCAAGCCTCATTGACCCCCCTGCTGGAACCGACTGCTATGTCACCGGATGGGGAAACACTCGACCAAGATCAGTCAGCTTCGAAGCGAGAATGAAGGAGATTAAAGCTCGAGAACAAGGACTTCGCAAATCCGAAGAGAAACAGAACAGAGCTGCCAACGCACTCCGTCAGGTCGACGTGAAAATTAGCGATCAGGAATATTGCAATTCGAAATACGACGGTGTCATTACACGCGACATGATCTGTGCCGCCAACCCCGGGAAAGACAGGTATTTCACAATGTGTTAGAACAATACCTGAAACACTGTAACGCAAAAAAAACGTTTTCAGCTGCCAAGGTGATTCTGGTGGCCCATTGGTCTGTCGTGCTCAGAATGACCCATCACGATGGGAATTGACCGGTGTTGTTTCCTGGGGTGAAGGATGCGCTCGACCAGAGATTCCAGGAATTTATGCCCGGTAAAAAACGAAATTTCGTCAGTGATATACAACAATTATGAGATATTTTCAGAACTTCCACGATTCTCGGATGGATCGCTGATGTCATCATGAACGACTAGGGTACAATCACTGTCACGGAGAAGACTGTTGGCTTAATCGTATATGTTTCGTAAACGAATTCCACTTTACCAAAATAATCTTGAAACGACCAAACAATATTCATGTTATAACCAGCGATAATGAAACTCAAGATTAGTTCGGAGTATTTCCTAGATAATTTGAATAAAGTATCACCACACTGTTTTAAATCGTCCACTCCTCTCGTTTTAAAAACAGAGACAAAATGTTTTCTCAATCTTGCAAGTTCCGCCGGACTGACCAACCTGGAAAAAAGCAGTGCCTCCGTGAAATCTCCAAAAACCATCTTGTCCCCGGTCATAAGCCCACGTTGTTGCGCTTGTGATAATTCGGAGACGACCTGTTGCGTTGTCCGGTCAAGCTCAAGAAGGAAGTTAGCAGCTGCCAATGGCTGTCTTTGCGTTGACTGATCCGGGGAAGGCGTTTACTTATTCATGACTCATGAGAAGTAGAAATATATCTCTTCAAAGAGTACAGGATATGCAGGCTAACTTATGAAAAGCGGATTTTCCCAACGATTCTGACTATCCGGAGGTTCAAACCGTATGCTAAGCGCGCCTGACCTGACACTACAACTTGCAAAACGAAAAAAGAGAAAAAAGATAGAAAATTTATTTTAACGGAGGAAATTCGAAAAACTGAATTTAAACTCAGCCGCGAAAGCAACAACAAAACATCTGAAACATAAATCATGAATAATCTGCGGAAACTTTTTCATGTTATGGCCGATATTGGTACTTACTCTTCATGAATATAACTCTTGAATTTCAGTCACTCCGAATGCATTATTTTTCTGGAACGTTTTCGTTCTATTCCTCGATCGTTGTGTAGTGTTACACCACACCTGAAAATCGAGATGCAGATTTTGAAAGATGGCTCAAGCAGATGGAAAATCCCGCAACATGCCGAGACGAACAGGCATCATAATAACGGTGACCACACGACAACCCATGATGAGCCACAACACTGTACATCAGGCCAAGCGCGCGCTTTCGAAAGAAATGACTCTATTATTTTACCATGTGTCACTGTGCAGTCATTTTCGCCTTCTTTCGAGAAGTGGTACGGACTGATATCTTTCATGAAGGAGCCCAAAGTTTTATCATCTGATTTATGGTAAGTAACATCCAAAAATCGAAACCAGATTGTACAACCAGTAACTCACATTATTCTATTCAATACAATTACCTCCATTTCCGTTATTCAAACTTATCATTTCTAATACCTTATCTTTTCATCCGATAAAGAAAGCACTTTGCTTTGCAACACCCAAAATTTGAAGCCGAAATACTCACCGTTTGAAGCTTACGACTATTTACACAACAGGACCTCGGCTTCCGAAATGTGGAATCTTGTGTGGTTCGCGCTCTTGATTTGTGGGACCGTAATCTGTCAAGGTATAGTCAGTTCACTTCATTCCAACCGACTTGAGTAATTCCCTGGCAATCTCAACCGAGAAAACCCAGTTCGGAATTGTAATTTTAGAAAAGCCTTGTGTAAAAGGTCACTGACAGCTGTTTGCGTTACTTTGTCATCCATTTGTAGATGGGTGTAAATCCCCGGCCGTCATCGGACCAGTATCAAGCGGTGTCATAACCACCCCGTACTACAATTTCTTCCCAGAATT